>LGRX02026003.1:0-24142 GCA_001247695.2 Cymbomonas tetramitiformis | reverse complement strand
CGTTTCATTTCCTAGGGCAAATGTGGCAAATCGCTCTTAGTTTGGCTCTATCATTTTTCGTTCCTGTGCATGGAGCTTGAAATTCAAATCTCCAGCTCCGATGGAGCTTCGTTAGAAGGTTTGCCGGTCAAGGACCTCGCCGTGATACCGTTATCGTAGTCACCACCGTAAAGCTGGTTGCCATCATGCCCTTAGCTATGTGTGCGGTGTCGTAGCATTCCTACGTCCATCGATGGATCATATGACCAAGAGTTTGGTGGCGGCACGTTGGGTTGAAGCAACGGAAGACGGGGCCGAGTGAGCGCTTTGATGAATTGAGACTTATCCTCCCGTTGTCGCCGATCTGCCTCTTTGAAGCGTTAACGCCTTGTCGAAGTTGATGGTGATATCATCTAGTAGAATTATACCCTCAGTGGGCGTGTCGAAAGTACACAAAATCACAAGTGCTTCGGTCCAAGAAGCTAAATACAATGTGTCAATAAATATACCGAAACCGAAACGTAAACCCGCAGTCGGTCGGAACTGTTGTTCTGCTACGACCGACTATTGAACCCCGGTTCTATGTTTATGTATACGTAATGCGCGTAAAATCTCGGACCCGTGAAACGTATAAAATACGTGTATAATACGCGGCGTGCCTTTTCAACGTTGATTTACGTGTCACACGTACACTGGCCATTTTACACGAATCCGCGAATCCGTGAATTCGAAGCAACCCTCCCATTGACACGTCCCTTGCACTATTTTATATACTTAGATACCGTAATCACTCAGTAATAAGAAAACCCGCCAATAAGAAAGTAGCCAGCTTTGCTGGGGGAAGCTTTGCTGGGGGTAGCACTTCATTTTTGTCGCATGATCTATTATTTTTGTCGCACCATGCGACACAGCAATTATATTCTGGAGCGACAAAAGTGAGTACGGGACTCATTATTGTCGCAGTGCGACAATAATGAGTAGGGGGCTCATTATTGTCGCAGCGACAAAAAGAAGACTGATATTTACGGACAGATAATTTACGGAAATTATACAGCAGATTATGGACTGTAAACATAATATTACAGTTTACGGAAGAAACATATGCAAACTAACTAACAATTGGTAGGAGAATGTGCTCACGTTAGCAAAGCATGCTCGATTGTCTACTCTATATTCATTACATAACTATGCTTATACATCTTTACAATAAATGTGCAGTGCATACTATTTCGAATGTGAAGTCAGGTATGAACAAAACAAATCCTGTAAACGATTGACTTCTAAAATCTAAAATCTAAAAGATAAGCAGGTTGCTGGGCACCGCAACATGCATTTCGCCAGCGATAAAAGTAAAACTGAAATACCTGCACAAAGCGAACGCTAAAACGTCAGAACCAAGTGATAAGATATTGCAAACATCATAAAAACACGCAGGCATACAAACATTCGAAGACAATAAGCAAAATAGCTCAAACTACACTCTTCACAAATTCCACACAGCAACATGCGTATCGCCAACGAGCATGAAATAGTTGAAATACCTGCACACGGTAAACGCAAACATGTCAGAAATAAGATGAACGACAAACCAACCGCACACGCAACGAGAAACAGCACACACGCGAAACAGGCATTCAGGAATGCGAAACAGGCATTCAGGAATGCGAAACAGGCAGTCAGGAATGCGAAACAGGCAGTCAGGAATGCGAAACAGGCATTCAGGATATCCTGCAAAATTACAGAGAGCAAAGTCAGTGAGAGTGGTGGGACTCGAACCCACGCTGCACAATCTGTGCAGATATCGCCCTCGAAAAAAAAAACACCATACGAGAAACACGCAGAACGAACACAAAACAGGCGCTTGAAAACAAATAGCAAATTCCTGAAGAATATCAGTCAGTGAGGGCTTGTAACAACAACAAATCCGTCGGGCAGCAGTACAGCCCGTCAGTCAGCCTCGCTACAAGATTGCCCTCTACGAAGACATGCAAGGGGCGCCAGCAACCGAATGTTGCTGGCGGCATCGGACAAAGCGCAACAACGAACGTGACTTGTAAAACAAGGAAACGCTACTCAGCAAGGATGATGGGATTTAACCGGGAAATAGTTAGTATACACGATACATTCAGCAGAACAAAACGGGACACAGCAGGCAACGGTGTCAGGTGCGCCGCAAAACGAAAGCTTAATGAGTTAACGTGTGAGTGAATATCTGATATGTGAAATCAGCCAGCCGCGGCCCGCGTGGGTCTCATGTCTGGATGAAGGTAGCGAAAATTCAGAATGAAAGTTGATGACAGACACAGTGTTTCGGGTGTGTCATTCAACTGTGACACTGTAATCTTCGTCGCAAACCCATGCCATGTCAGCATGTCTGCCAGGTGACTTTTTTTTGTCGTGTCGCAAACCCATGCCATGTCAGCATGTTGCGAAAGTCTGGAACCTGTCGCATCGCATTTGTCGCGAGGGAGCCACACTTAAGGGCTTTTTGTGGTGCAGTTTTTTAATTTACCAATATATAAATCGAAACTGATCGCGTCGCTGATTGGCTTATCCATCGTCTGCAAACCATCTCGTTTTTGTCGCGTGATCCCTTTCCCTTGTCGTCCCATATTCATGGTGCCTATCTCAGGCGCTCGCACTTCTTATTGGCGGTTATGGGCGATCAGTCCAAAACATCTCATGTAAAACACCCTGAAATCTGTAGCACGTGCGCCTTCTATAATTATACAAAAAACGTGCTCCTTGTACGTGCACAGTCAGCTTATGGTATTTCGCGTGTGACCCATATTCATGGAGTTTATCTAATCTCATGGCTCCTCTGATTGGCGATCAGTCGGAAATCTCTTTTATACGCCATCTGAAATCTGTCGCGCTGATAACTTCTGCATGAATATCCATAATTCGATACTACGCCCAGGAATATTCTATGCGTCTCTGATTGGCGGCAATGCTCCACCGATTTGTATAACTCTCCTGCTTGCCATCTTAAGGTGACCGGTGTGGACTGCAATATAATTATATATGGGCGGTTACTCCCGATCTGACAGGGAAATCACACTGTTTCCGTAAAAACGGGCCCCAAAGGTGGACAGTTCTGGTAGTATCGTGTGCGTCGATGTCACTTTTTCCAGGAAAACCTGTTTCGCTCCTATAAGGGAAACGCAGGACCTTGCAGCTTTTTTTTGAAAAAGCTGCGAACCGTCGGTGTATAATGTTGAGTATAATCGGATCTGTTTGGGACACGACAAAAAAAATACACCTCGCGACACAAAAAGCTTCCTTTGCTGGGGGGGTACCCGATTTGGTGAATATTGTTGGCTGACTTTTTTGATGAGCTATGAAATATGGGGTGATAAGAAATATGGGCGCTGACGCCGTATTTCTTATTGGTGTGCCGCAGGCGGATTTTCTTTTGAAATGTCGCATTTTCACGGGTTTATCACTGAAATTTTGAGAAAATTGCTGGCTGATTGAATCAAAATGACCCACTATTCTTGCGATTTTCATAGGACGCTGGCGCTGGCGGTACCCAAGTTGGCGAATATTGTTGGCTGGCCCCAAATCTCCGGTTTTCTTAACACTGGGTGATTACTGTACTGACCTTAATGAGACATACTTATACAACCATTTGTGCACTACTGGATTCGTCTCAAAAGCCTGTTCGGATAGCTAATACCACTAGATTCTGCGGTATGTGGTAAACATGATAATGGCTGTGTCTCGGTATATTGTCAATATGCCGCAAGCCACTGCCTTGTATATTGAATAGTTGAGCACTTGCAAGCCGGCTTGAGCATGCCCCGGATTTCCCCAATCACACTACAGTATACGTAATACGCGTAAAATCTCGGACCCCGGAAACACGTAAAATACGCGTATAATACGCTTGGGGGGGGTTGGCGTATACATAAACGTAGCCCCGGTTACACCTAGTCACCTGTCACGGTCATTAACCAAAATCTGCCAGAGATCACGAGTTCGATTTGTTTATCCGATTCGTCATAAATACGCGGTACAACATTCACACCCGCGTTCCCGTTTCTCCCGGTTCAACTATCTGTGCGTAGTGTCCCCCCACACACACATACATACATTGTAAATGTAAAATTGTATACGATCCCCTTGACACGGTGACACCCTTCTACCTACTCTCACAAGTCAGAGCCTCCGGACGCGGCGATTTTCTCCCGATTTTATCGAATTTTCAATTTTCTGTGGTAGTCCGGAGGCTCTGATCTCAGACTTGTGAGACCTGTGAGACACCGAGTCTCAGTCGTCTGACTAGTTACGAGCCGCTCTTCATTGCCGATCCGTCGAGAATCGCGCGATCGGCCGCGCAGCGGCCGAAGCTCGTAACCTCTGCTCGTGCGAGAGTGATAGAAAAGGCTAATATATATATATATATTAATATATATATATATATATATATATTAGACTGAGGAAGCACTAGCAGGAGTGACACCACAATTCACTGCAGACTAAGATGGGATAATGAAATAACTCTTGTGTTTTATTATCCGCGGAGCGACAACAGAAGCAAGCTGACGTGGCACCTCGGGTCAAGGGTGATCAGAGAGAGAGAGAGAGTGTGACTGCCCCCACCTTATGGGGGGGGCTGAAAGTCTCATCTCACATCACACCACCTCACGCCTCGGGGTGAGGTGCCACAGCAAAGCAGGTAGCTTGCATCCCAAACCTAAACCCTAGGCAAAATAGGCAGCAGTTACAGGCCCAGTGGGACCTTTTGCAGTCAACTAGAGGTGGATCCCACATAGGTGGCCGAAGCTACTGCACTAGCCAGGCAGTTGCAGTGTCTGTCTAACTTAATTGTTGCACACCACCAGACTGTGATGTGTCTGGTGGCAGGTCGGTGTGGCATTGGCGACGGGCTGCGACCCCATGAAGGCGGTAGCCAGATCGGCCCCTCATATACCAACCAATACCTGTGTGCCATGGCGTAACGTGGCCAAACACCACCGGAGGCAAGTGGCAAGGGGGAGGAGTGTGGGAAATGCGGAAGAGTGGCTCGAGCACAAGGTGTCGAGCCGCCTGCCGAGTGCCGGGGTGGAGACGAAAGGCGTTCTCAACCACCACCACATCGTAGTGAGTAGCACACAGCGAGGGCGAGGAACGCGTGAGGCGCTCCGTAAGATCATAGCACTGCCGTTGTCGATGGCGAAAATGTCAGGTCGTTAACTTGGTGTCTGGTGCGCAAGCACCACCCAGACACCAGACCGCCAGAGGTAAGAACCATCGGCGTAATCGAAGAGAGACCAACGCAGAACGAACAGCGGCCATACGCGCACGATGAGGTCCAGTGGACATGGTCGTTGACCACTATCTGCTGATTGCAGAATCTGCGAACCCAAAATTAGGGTTCCCAAGCGAAAAGCGAATTTCTCGTAAAATTAGGCAAATCAAACGATGAAAGGGTCGATTTGGGGTAGATTTTCGCGGGGAAAACGTCGGTCAAGTAAAAAACGTCGTGCGGTAAAGCGTTCTCCCGCCAGGAGCGGTGCTGCTGGCCAGATAGTCGAGAGCGCGTTTGGGTGCTTGGTGTGAACGTAACTTTCCGTAAAATTAAATAAATCGAGCGATGAAGGAGTCAAATTTCGGTATAATTCGACGAGGAAAACGGCGGTGAGGTCAAAAACGTCGTGCGGCAAGCCAATTTTCCGGCAGCGGAGGCGCTGCTGGCCAGAGTGTTGAAGGCGCAAATGTCTGTTGAAAGTTCAGAGATGCGGCGAAATAAAAAACGCCAATACGTAGTGGCGAAGGTCTCGTTAAATTCGGTTGCAGTTGTTCGAAAAAATACAAATTTCCGAGGTACGTGCGGAGGTTGCGTGCAGGTTACGTGCGGGTTACGTGCGGGTTACGTGTGGGTTACGTGCGTGATCAAAGTTGCCGAGAAAAGGATGCCACACCAAAGATGGTGGATCGATATCCTGATAGAAAAGGCTAATATATATATATATTAGACTGAGGGAAGCACTAGCAGGGAGTGACACCACAATTCACTGCAAACTAAGATGGGATAATAAAATAACTCTTGTGTTTTATTATCTCACGGGAGTGCCAACTTTCTCCCCCCATAAGGGGGGAACAATGGTGCCCCCTGTGTCACCCCTCGCCTGGTAGGATGTCACTTGCGGTGCCTGCCTGTTTGCTCCGCGAGTGTGTCACGGTCCTGCCAGCTTAAGTCCGACCACCATTATTGTATTATCCGACTTTAGCCGAGAACCGAACCGAAACCCTACCGCGCTGCATTTCATTTTCAGTGACAAGCATATATATCAACAATATCTGCTTTCACATCAGGTCAGGACCCACCTACGTTCAGTGGTGTTGTTTCTTTCATTCTCCGTCCGCTTCGCGCCCGGCGATTCTATCCGACATCTTTTTAGTCAAGGAGTGGTATCGAGGTTAAAAAAACTTATCGATGAGTTTCGATAACCCAGAATTCCTTATTCACTGATATGATAAGTAACAAAAAGTTATCGATCGATACGATACGTGACAAAACGTTATCGACCGATATGAGTAACTCTACGCGGGTTATCAACATATATGAATAACTCTACAATACATATCGATAGATAACACTATCGATATCTTGATATTGTACCCTATACCATGTAAGTGGCCAAATATCGATATCAATATCGATATCCGGCCATATTTGCAGGTGGGCATTATATCAGGTTGTATACTAAGGTATTAACAATCAGACAAGTGGCACTATATCAATATTATATACTCGAATCGCTATTGATGGCAGCCATCATACAATACTGCAGGGTACACTCTGTGGTTTTTTTCAAGTTAGAGTGCAACTTGCCACAGGCACTAAAGATACTCTAACTGGTATTGATGGCGGCCATCATACAATGTTGCAGGGTACATTCTGTGGTGTTTTTTTTTCAGGTTAGAGTGCAACTGGCCACAAGCACTAAAGATCCGCTCTACACCCGCAGTGCTTGCAGGAGGTGCCAAAAACTGCCGCGCCATGCGAGACATGTTGGGGAGTTTCGCTGCTCGTTCTCCCCACCAGCGCAAGGGATCATCAGACTTGCTAGCAGGTGGCATGGATGCATACAACACGAATTCACACTGACTCTCAACCGTCTCTTGCTTTGCTGCTTCAGTTAGCTCCTCATCCTCGTCATCTAAGAACGAGACTAGGTTGGACACTTTTGTCTTTGGAACTACCTTAGGTGCACTAGATCTTGCTACTTCCTTTGGCTTCCAGTCAGCATCGTATGCCTTACGTGCCCACTCCATTACTACGGTTGCTTTCAAATTGCCCCCTTGCCATTGCTCAAGGCCCCGAAAGCTCCCATGAATCAGCGGAGTCGTCGAAACCTTCCCATCCGATGAGCCATGCGGGTTTACCGCCTCGTTGGCCTTCCGCCTTGATCTCTCTAACAGTGTAACATGTGTCGTCACTGTCGTAGGGATCGAAGGCATTCCGCTGGGTCCGTTTCACAGGGCCCTTACCTTGGGCGCGCAGCAACGGAGCGCTGGAAGTCTTTCTGCGCTTGCCACCCATCAGGAATCACGGATTGTGGGTGACAAAGAGCAAATGTAAGGCATTTTGACTGCGATTTTGACTAAATTTCAAATGTGATATTTTGTTTGTGGTCATTATTATCCAATTATACTCCTAGAAACATCGATCCCAAGATCGATTGGCAATTGCTCGCGGATGGATGTTTGCTGCCACAATGGCGTTCAACGCCCAAGCGGTTGACTTCGTGTCGACAAGTCATATCGATATCATGTCGTAACGGGACATGTCGATATATCGAGAACGATTTTGAAAAACAATTATCGATTGATAACGATACCGGTCAAAATGGTATCGACAGATACGATAAGCCCCAAACAGTTATCGACAGATACGATAAGCCCAAAAAAGTTATCGACATATACGATAATTCCAATATTGCAAAAAAAACTATCGACAGCATATACGATAATTCCGATATATCGATATAATATCGTGTTATCGCGTTATCGATACCGCTCCTTGTTTTTAGTCCGACATCTTCTTAGTACCGACATCTTTCTAGTACCGACATCTTCCGACAATTAACTGCCGACATCGACCGCCTTGCCTTCGCACCGGTCACCTCCGACATCCCGACATCTTTAGTACCGACATCTACCGACATTTAGCGCACTTTTACGTGCGTAACCGACAATTACCGACACTCTCGCTAGTAGCGCCTTTGCTGCCGGAAGATTGGCTTATCGTACGACGGTTTTGAAATTACCACCGTGTTCCTCGTCGAAATCTACCCCAATTTGACTTTTTCATTGTTGGAAATTGTTAAATTTGCGAAAAGTTACGTTTTCCCTGGAAACCCAAACTCCTTATCTTGCAGATTTTACAGCCGCAGTTGCATGGCTTCTTTGCGGCAGCGTGCGCGCATGGGCGCGCTGAGATCGGCGCTTGAACTCCTTCGAAGGCAACAATTTACCGCTGGTTGCAGTCTGGTGGTGCTTGGTGGTGCTTGTGCACCAAGCACCAACATCAAGGGTCGGTATCGGTTGGGGCGGAGGTTATCAATCAATTCCGATTATTTCAGAATCGTAATTGATCAGTAGTAATCTTTTTCTCGCTGAAATCTATTTTATCAATCGATTCCGATATTCTTCTAAACACTAATCAATCAATTATTCTAATATGCATGTTTCCCCGCGCGGTTGATATCAATCAATATTGATTATGTACCCGTAACAAATCAATCAATACTGATAATACCTACTAGGAACCGATATATCAATTTATCGGCATTATCAATATGAACCGATATACATATTGTACATGGCAGATTTATCTGCCTTATTCTAAAGGAGTCCCTCCTCTATTAACCTTTTACAAAACTAGTGGACCACTAAAACTTGCAGTTTCAGATAAGTCTAGTTCATAGCTGCCATCAATGAGTGTTGGATAGTACCCTCTTCTAGCCTTTTCCTCAAGTCAGTGGGCATGAAGGTGACCGCTGAAAAAGCCCGCTCAACCCCCGCGGTGGAGGCTGGCACTCCTAAGAACTGCCTGGCCATCTTTCCGAGATTCGGGAATTGAGAGAGGTGTTTCCTCCACCAGTCTTGCACATCTACATATTTTTTCACATCAGGCGACAATCTAACTCTGCATCCTCAGCAATCCCTTCTACCTCCTCACTCTCTTCCTCATCATCCGAGTCCTGCAGAAAAGACTCCAAGGCGGTGTGGGAATCCTTTGACTTTTGCCTCTTTGCGGAGGCCGCCAAAGATGTCTCGATGGGTGCAGGCGGCCAATCCTTCACAAAGATGTTGTGTGCCCAGCTCTCAACCTATTTCAAGGTGAGTTTCCCTTTTGGGGGCAACCACGACCACCGCAATGCTTGGTTTCAATATTATTCAAAGAAAGAAATGATGAAAAAAGTAACCGACATACAAAGCAGCTCTAGTCTAACATACACAACAATCAGCATCACTACATACGAAGGGCTTTCGCACCTCGCATCCATCTTCCCGCGAACTTGAACTTGAAACCCTTGTGCCTTGGGTCCGGTATCCAGTAACGTTGCCACCGCAAAATCCTCGAGCTTGCAATCCTGCATGTGGTTGAAGAACCTCGAGACGCATGCACAATACATCAGCTGCCGCGCCTCCTTCACGTCCTCGTTCGTGATCACAATTTTTTCATTCTCAAACTTGAGGAGGATGCCCTCGTGGGAAATGTATGCCAAGCGCCCCGCGACCGGGAGAAAAATATTCGCCGTGACGGTTTTTTGTGGCTTGCAGTAGATCCACAGCCTCCTTGGCGTACCTCAAGATGTACATCGCCTCACGCACGATGTCCCACTCATGAAGCATGAGCTGGTGCTGGCGGTAAATGTTGCCGTCGGGATTGGGAGCAGCGTTGGAGGCCTTCAAGGGGCTCTCCACGTCAACATACATTTGAACGGCAACCTGCACATATGCAACAGTTGCACCCTTTTTCACAACATCACAAAGGGTGCAACGTTATATTCCGATATTTGTATACGTGACAATTGAGAGAAAAAAAAAGGTTGAAAACACACACCTGATTGCAAAAATACCACGCCACTTGTGTGTAGGCACCCCCCCATCCACTACGAGTGTCGTTGTCTGGGGGGGGCTTCGACTCCGAGAGCTGATGCCGCTGCTGACACTGCCTCAACAACTTCGCCCCAACCACAGAGTGATTAAAGTGAGAGGTCATTGCCCTCAACTTCATGAAAACCTTCTTGACATTCGTTTGCCCCAGGAAAGAGTGGACGATGAGGGCCAGGGTGTGGTCACAGCACTCGTGGCCGTCAAAGGACTCCCAACCAGAGACGATGTTTGAAGCATTGTTCGAGACAGTCGCGTGAATAGCGTCAGGCACAGTGTCCACGTGATCCTCCACCAACGCGTTGTACTCTCCGATCCCAAAATCGGCACACGCCTCCTTGGTGGCTTTCTCCAACTCCAAAGCGGTGTGCCTCACGCTCGAAAAAGGAAGCGCGCCTAGCAAACCCTCGTGTACCTCAAAGGACTCGTCCAACCAATAGACCAGAATACCGAAGATGCTAATGCCCCCTTGGGACCATATGTCCCCACCGATGCTAGGTAAAATGCCCTCGGTCTTTAAGGCCTTCAAAGAAAGCTTCAAGCGCTCTTTGCCCTCCACGGAAAGCTTCAGAACGTTCTCCACGACTGTGTGATACGAGGGGGGCACATATTGTCCTCTAGTCAAGAAAGAAAAGACATCGCGAAATTCGGAATCGTTCTCAAGTAACGATAGAGGTCTCCCACACCGCCCAAGCCACTTGGTGATGAGCTTGTGAAGCTCATCACGCCTTTCCGTTGTTACCCGCGCATACCAAGCAGTCGCTTGCATCAGGGTTTACAAGTATTCAACAAGCGAAGTGTATTGAAAATTTGTAAATGGTGCCCCAAGAGAAAAAAATGAACAATAGTACAATACCTGCGGCACCAACGCCTCCAAGGTGCTTTGGGAAGAGTTGGCCGCCACGCTCTCCCCAGCTTCACAGGAAGGGTTGTCGCTCAAGATCTTGCAATATTCGTCCTTGTGGCATGACGTGAGATGAAACTTCAAGTTGGTGGTGTTGCCACGATAGGGCATGCTCCTAGACTCTGGAGGGCACAGACAACAACGAACGAAGACGACCTTCCCTTGTTCGTCCTTCTGGATACGGAAATGTCGCCAGACCGGTGATCTTCGCTTGCCTCCAAGGGAGTCCTCAAAGCCATCATCTGAGAACGAAAGAAGAGGAACCCCCGCAAAATATTAGAATATTTCTTAAAACTGACCCTGTACTAGCAATATCGAGGCCACGAATGCGTATGTGGAATCTTCGCGCGACAGACTTACGAAACAACGCGACAAATGCGGGTACTTCAAAGCGAAGACACCGGAGGTATGCAACGCCAAAATACCTTCAAGGATCCTTGCAGCCTCCTCCTCCTCCCTCTTCCTTTTTTTAGCCGCCGCTTCCCCATCAGCTTTCTCAACCTCCTCCCTCTTGCGGTCACGAAACTCGCGGAGCTCCGCCTCATAGCCCGCCAGATGCTCTATAGGCTCCCATGTGTCTTCTTTATCGGAAAATCCTGTCCATCCTACGAGCCACTGAGCAGTCGTGCCTTTCACACGTTCTGCTTTTATCTCTCTAACAGCGTACTCAGTTTCATCGCCGCCAGCAGGGTCGAAAGGGGTTTGTTGCGTGCGCTTAACAAGCCCTTTTCCCTGAGCGACAAGCATGACGCCACTGCTACTAGCTTTCGCACGCGCATGTCCACGACCACGCTTACCCATTTTCTCGGACAATTGTCTGCGAGACTACGTCAAAGGTCAAACTCCAAATTGAAATGGGGGATCAGTGTATGGGTGGCTTGCATAAATAGTATTGATGTATCGTATCCGTGGACTTATCGGTCATGGATCGATCCGGCAGTTGATGAATCCACCAAGTGTTTGTGTCTGCCAATCCACTTTTGAGACGGGTGCTGGAAGTGACGCCCCGATTGTCATTCCTATAGTTAGGGTGTATGACTGTCACCGGTCCCGGAACCCTAGACCCCGAACATATAACGGGAAGACTGAGTATTATCCGTTTATCTATTCTGATTATCACACACACCGAATAATATACAGTCAAGCTGGTATATTCAGCAGGTTTGGTACCACGCACGCTTAATTTTACACTGCGACTTTGGCCATGATTGGCTAAACACCGACGCTTGAGATGGGGTGAGGAGCCCGCGTTAGAGAGGTTTTCGGTACGGGCGGTATGGCTCGGTTACGGACGCGCGGTTGATTGGACATGATTGGGTAGCGCTGACGACAGCTTATTTTCCGTGAAGTATCGTTGGGCTGGATTTTGTTGTTTCTGGTCTCTAGAACACCGTTCGACATTGATCACGTCCTTTCGTCCCACACGACCGCGTGCAATTTGCTGTTTCCCTGATTATCCTCGACGACCCGCCGCAACTCGCTAGCCGTCGCCCACGCCGTTAACCTCACCTCGCATTTTCCACCTCACCCTGTCTCTGCAGTCATTTCACTATGGGTACTTCTACGAGATCGCACACTGCGGCTGCACGCCGCTCGCTAGTTACAATTTTCGACGATGCCGCAGCTCGACATGCAACCACGCCAGCTACTCCTACGGTTACGGCTACACCGATTGCCCAATCAGCAGGGGCGTTGTTCCTCGAGGCGGTCAGACGTCTGGCGAAGGAATCCTTCGACGAGCGCGCCGCCAAGCTCGTCATCAAGAAGGTGTACGACGACAAACATGGGCGTTTTGATGGTACGGAGGTGAACGTCGGCTCCGTTTTCGCCCGTCTGGTGCTGGCATTACGGGACATTTTCGTCACTGAGGAGTCCGCGTTTTCCTCTTTGTTCGACCTGGAGGATGCCACCCTGCCCGTACGCGCTGAGGCGAACAAGCTCTTATTTTCGACGCTGGAATTCATCGTTGCTCCGGTGTCACCCGCAGCAGACTGGATGGAGTCTTCAGCGGAGGCACACCCGTTCGATGGGAAGCGGGTGTTGCTGGAGATCGCCAGGATGCTTCTGGATTCCAGCGGACCCTTCCAGGGCACCGCGGACCTTCTGGCCATCAAGATCAACCAGTTCAACCCGTCGCGAGCAATCGCCGCCTTCAACGCCGCTCTCCGGTCCGCCCGACGGAAGAGCACACTCGACGACATGGAGGTCAAGTCCCTCTTCATCAAGTCCCTCGACCCGGTCTTCTATGCTCCGGTGGTCAACCGTCTGTTGCTACACGACCAACGTGCGGCGGAGTCCCTTGCCACCATTCAGCAATGGACCCGTGAGTGCCACGCACAACACGGGACGGATTCGCACGTCCCGCCTGCTACGCGCACGTTCTCCGCCCTCACCCTGGCTGGGCAGAGCGACGACGAGGACTACAAGACCGTCTTCAGCGAGCTCCGCGACCAGCTCTACGACATGAAGAAGGAGATCAAGGCGCTCCACAACCGTCTCGACGACACGAAGGGCTACACGCCCCGCAACGACAAGAAGAACACCATCGGACGCGGTGGACATGGTGACGGCTTCCGCTTTGCGGCGAAGCCCCTCCCCGAGCATGGCAACTTCCCGTAGAACTTCCGTGGGAAGTCTTCGGGGAAAGTGGCTTTCCACAAGCCCACCGGTACGTTCGTTCCGTTGTGCCGACACCCGGCATGCTCCGCTACGGCGGAGAAGCATTGGCATCGAGACTGCCCGAACGGCGGGCCACGCGGCCATGTTGGCGCACACGGTTTCAGCATTGCGGACAGCGAGAACGACGTGCTGGCCACGCTGTTCCAGAACGCCGTGGACGACAACGACGCCGCCCGATTCGACGCCGTTTGCTACATTGCGGACGGCAAGCCGGAGCTCTACGACACCGTCTCCGTTTTTTCCTTCGCTGCCGCCGAGGAGCAGGCGCCCGACACCATCGACGAGTACCTGGGGTACCGCCAGCCCGCTGACACCCGCCTCGGGGTTTGCGCGGTTGGTGGTGCTACGAACATCAACAGCTTCAAGGTCCATGCGGAGGTCCCTAACGGCGCTCCGGTCGTGCCACCACCACCGGCACCGCCCTCCGCTCCGCAGTCGGTGGTGTCCGACGAAGGGATGTACCCCGTCAACGCGCTACACGCGCACGAGCCGCACGCGACCTTCATGGACAAGTTCGCGTTCAACTTGAACATCGGAGGACCGGAGCCGACCATTGCAATGCACCACATGGGCTCCGTCGCGCCCGTGGACTCCGTCTCCGTAGCGACGGACGACTCCGAGGATGATGGCGAGTGTCTTCCGCCACCGAGACAGGCCTTGGGATGCGGCAGACCGCCAATGGGTTTCGGATTCTCTGCCCTCACGTCTCTCGCAGTCTGCCTGATGTTTGTTATTTGTGCAACTGCCGCGCCTTCGCGTGATTGCTCCGCGCCAACATCTTCGGCAACAGGGCGCGCCGGCGACGAGGTCGGTGGTGCTGGTGTGCTGACACCCACAGCCATCCCGCCGGATCTCTACTGGCAGCCGGAGGGCTGGTACCACAGCTGGTACCGTGCTACGTACGGGTACGGGTGGACGTGGCTCCCGGCCCCCCCGCAGCCACCTGAGGCAGCTCCGATTATTGCCGCGCCGCCCTCACCGGGTGGTGCTCCGCCATCGCCGGACTACGAGCCACCCGCCTGGGGCGGTGGAACCGGAGATGCACTTTCTTCTTCAATTCAACACCGGGCCGGACCGATTGCACCCGGTACAACTACCTGCAACGACATCGGCACATCTTCAATTCCCTCAATTTGCTCTACGCATGATTTGACAAGCAGTGGTACCAGCTCTCCTGGGCGCTGTAACAGTGGCACCGGCTCTCCCGGGCACTCTCGACGTGGCTAGAGTTGGCGAGATCGAGATTAGCCTGCCTCCAGACTGTTATGCTGTTGGTTCAGGTTGCCCCAAGATGGGCTTAATTTAGGGTTTTAACGGTATCCGTATTCTGCAGTATGCCTCACTAGCTGCTAGTTTCGGGAGTTACCCTGCCAGAAAGGACAGGTTCTCCTGTAGGATACTTATTTCCACCGAAGCTGAGTAGGTGTTTGTTTCAGTTCCGTGACCACCTAGTTTGCCAGTCACCACCCTAGGTGGTGTGCTGGAAGTGACGCCCCGACTGTCATTCCTATAGTTAGGGTGTATGACTGTCACCGGTCCCGGAACCCTAGACCCCGAACATATAACGGGAAAACTAAGTATTATCCGTTTATCTATTCTGATTATCACACACACCGAATAATATACAGTCAAGCTGGTATATTCAGCAACGGGTGCCATTACAAATCGATTTCAATTGATCTGCCAATCCACTTTTGAGACGAGTGCCATTACAGATCGATTTCAATAATTCTGATTATCGATATCCGGATTTCGATATCGATATTTGAAATTCGAATCCTTAATTGATCAATTTCGATTAAACTCGGTATGCCAATCAATCAATTCCGATTTTCTAAGGGGGGGTCTATCGATAAATTCCGATTTTTCCGTCTCAATTATCAATCAGTACCAATTATTTCGTAAGTACAAAAAAATGTTATTAATTGATACCAATATTCCGATAAATCGATTTATCAGAATATTAGCGCAACCGATACCGAACCTTGACCAACATCGACACCAACGTTTGCAACAACATCGACAACGAGAGCTCTGACTGTGACGACTCCGACTCTTCGCGTTTTTCACCGTTTACACCTACATCTTGTGCGCCCCCTGGTTGCCATCTGGTGGTGGCTGGTGGTGCTGCCAAACCCCCCCCACCTTGCCCTAACGTTGGTTTTACCTTGGGGTTGGAGAATTGCGCGCTGTCTCGCCGCATTTTTCACACTCGCCCCCCTTGCAACGGCACACTTGCTCTGGTGGTGCCCGGCCGTTTTTGGCTTTGGCATCCCACATGCATTGGTTGGTAAACGATATTGGACACGATACCTAGGGGACAACCACTGACAAGCATCGTCTATTCCATACATTTTGGCAAAAATATATGAAAATGCACAAGGAATGCCCATAAGTCACGCGTGCCCTAGTCTTCTACATTCATGGCAGACATGATACAGTGTCGAATACTACCTTCTGACAGGTTCTTCCGAAGATCAGAGTGCATGAATGTTACCCTTGAGAACGCTCTCTCTACTCCAGCGGTGGATGCTGGAACTGCAAGAAACTGCCGGGCCATCTTGGCCAATTTCGGAAGCTTGCTAGCGTGAAGCTTCCACCAAGTCAGCACGCAAGTGTCTTGAGGTGCGTCAGGGTATGCAAAATACTGATTGAGTTCATCTATTGCCTCTGACCTACCGTCATCTACACCAGCGATATCTACATCCTCCTCTTCAGAGTCATCTGCAAGAAAAGAGGCAACCGTTACTACTGCCTTGCCGTCCTTACCCTTATTCTTCTTGCACGGTGGTAATTCTATGTCACTTATGAGCTTTCTCCTTTGTCAGCTTTCCTGCAAGATCACATACGAATATGTGATATGTGATATGTTACAAGTGGCTGGTGCACAACGGTGGTCCACATCCACAACGCTAAGAGCAAAGAACAAGTTAGTATGAGTTGAAATATTTGTTCAAAGCGTGGCACACCTTTCATCCAGCTATTAGCACACTTGAAATTGAAGCTCTTGTATCGCGGGTCGAGGATGGTGGCCACACAGTAATCTTCCAACTTGCAATCCATTAATTCATAAAAATATCGATTGCTCAGCCCGTCATGCAAAGTTTCCACGGCTTCTTTCACGGCTTCGTGCTCGATCTCCACACGCTTCCGGTTGTGCTTCAGCCACGTGCTGCCATTGGACATGTGTGCAAGCTTCCCCACGATAGGCAACAACAAATTGACCGTGGGGTATTTTGTTCCCTGCAACAAGTCAGTCGCGGAGGAGAAGTAATTGAGCATGTACACGCTCTCCACCACGATATCCCAATCATCACCAAGTAACTGGCGATCCTTGTAGACTGACTCGTTAAGGGCTCCCAAGTATTAGAGGTCTCTTCAAAGCCCTTCCATTTTATTAGAAACTGTGAGACGCCATAATTGCTGCGCTCAGTGAGGACTGCCTCTGCCTCGTACTCTGTGTCGTCACTGCATGCGAGAAGACCCAGTCAGTAAACAGACAGGTCAAACAGGAAGCACTGCAACGCTCAGGGTTTCGCACTCAGAATCTCTCTCAACATACAGAAGATATCATATATATAGTTCTAGTATGCTGAGTGTGATGCGAAATGAGCTAGTGTGCTCTGTCTCATGTGACAACCGAACTCGATCAGAGGAGATGACAGTCGGGTCAGTGAAGTAGTCAGAGGTGTCGAGCCGTATCGGTGATGACAGCGGTCAGGTCGCGTCGGTGATGACTGCGGTCACGACGGGTCGGTGATGACAACTCTGATGACTGAGCTCGGACTGAATGTCAACTCCAGCACACCACCTCGAGTGAGGTGGTCAGACCAATAACCAATCAAACCAAGATACATGCCACTAATCCAGTGCCAGAACCAAAATCCAGAAAGATGATGGAAATGGTGGAACTGCAGTCACACCGTGTCAGGGCTGAAAACCCCGAAAAGCTGGTCCGTAGACCCAACGTCTTGACACGGGCAGTAATCTGTCCCTGGTGCCACCCTGCTGTCGGGGGATAGTGATATGTCATGTCTCTGGAGGTCCACACACCGTGGCTGCAAGCTATCCGGGGTGCTTCGTCAGGGGTAGGATAAGGAGTGCCGAAGCAGGTCCAGATCCGCCCGTCACCGGAAAGACTTACTGCAGAGGGAGAATGAAGAGAGAGATCATGACTGACAGCAGCGGTGGCTCTCACGGTCGGAACAGACACTGTAAGGATACTGTGACTAATGCAGTGTAGCTAATACCATAGAGTGAGCTCGGAATATCAATGTCCATATACACAAATCTATCAATGAGTGCCACATCATTTTTTATCTAATACCGTGATTCATTTTCTAAGGAAAACAGTACCTAACATAAGGTAATCAGCCATAAGTAACTTTGAATATAGGCCAGTGCCTGCAAAGCACAGTCAGCTACACAAACAACCCAAAACAGGAAAACAGGAAAGCAAGGTACTCACAGTCAGATCATGCTGCTGCTTTCTGAATACCAGTAAATCATTTCTGAATAACTGCAGCCTGAGCCTTACCCATGGCCATATATTGCTGGAACATCTGAATGAAGTAGGGCTGCATGTCCTTGACTGGAGGAACTGGTTTGGTGTAAGGGTCTGCCAGGTTCCGAGCTGATGGGACTCTGGCACACTGAATCCAGTTCAATCTGACAAAGTCTCGGAGGACATGAAATCTGATAATCACATGCTTCACCTTCTCGGAGAGGAGGTGATGCTCGACAATAGATCTGCATGCATCATTATCCAGCAGCAGGGGAATAGGTAACTCCAGGCGGGGCTGAGCTGAAGTTGTACTGATATATTCTCTGTTCCGGTTGTTCTGGAATCTGAGGGGAGTGATTTCATCTGTACTGAGTTCATCAGGAATTGTAGGAGAGTTTGGGCGGACTGAAGTCAGGCCGTCTGCTGGCTTGTTTTGTTTCTCAAGCAGACGCCTGAGCACTGAGGTAGTCTGAAGGGAAGGCATATCAAAGTGAATATCTGTGGCTGCTCTGTCAAGGTACTGAATAGCATGGTCAAGATCGGAATCAAGGGGCTGCTGGGAATCAATACGGTGAGTAATAGAACCAAATATCTCAGTGAGCATGGACATCAGTGATACCAACCGCTGAGCTGCCGTACTGGCTGCAACATACTCTGATCCTGTGGAGGAGACCTCAGTGATGGTCTGCCTCCCTGAATGCCACTGCAGTATCATACCAGCCAGAAATATCACTGAGCCAGAATAGGACCGGGCATCATTCTCTAAGTCCCTGGCCAGGTCAGCATCTGAATAACAGAACATGGTGATGACCTTGACCGGAGTCTCGGGGTAGTAGAATGCCAGAGAGTAGTGAGCTGTGCTGTCCATATACTGCGCAATTCTGATCAGAGCTTTCATAGACTCCTCAGAAGGGCATGATACAAACTGAGCCAGATAGATTACAGGATAGTAGCAGTCAGGTCGTGAGCCACGGGCCAGCCATAGCAGTGAGCCGAGGATGGATCTGTAACTGGGGACAAGGGACAGGTCGGGAACTGCTGGTTTCTTGATGATGAGCTTCGGGTCCATAGGTGTTCTGTAGGAATGAGCTGTGATGTTGTTGTTGGCCATCAAGTCCTTGATCTGTCTGGACTGGCAAAGGTAGATACCAATCTGATCCTGCCTGACCCGCATCTGGAGAACCGAGGTGACCTCTCCGAGATGCTTAGCCAGAAACCTGGCTCTGAATGCTGCCCAGAAGGCATCCTCAAGCTCTGTACTGGCGACCAGTATGAAGTCATCCACATAGACTACACACATGGCCTTAACCAAATCAGTGTAGATGAAATATATGCAGTCATCATGAGAGGACTGCCTGAATGTCACCTCGCCGAACATAAAGCTGAGCATGAATATCTTAACCAGTCTCTGCTTGGAAGCACCGGCCACCTTAAGGCCATATAGTGCATAGTGCAGTAAAGCACCACCGAACCCCTGATAGGTGTAACCACCCGGAAATGATACCCATACTGGGACATCCAGCTTAGCATTCATAAAGGCCTGGGAGACATCGAAGTGACTCATCTTCAGGCTGAAGATGCTGCCGAAGATGAAGGCCAGTCTGAAGGCATAAAGCTGAGGTGTGGTACAGGTGGTCTCCCACGGAAGGTAGCCGTATGTCTGCTTACCATTGGCACACAGTCTGGTTTTGAAGATCTGCCGTGTGCCGGATGGTGCTGAGGGGTCTGGTTTGAAGGGTCTGGAGAACACAAAGAGTGTGGTCAGGCCTTTGGTACCCGAGGGAAGGTGTCCCGGGACCATTTTATTGTCGGCGGCCAGGCCAGCCACTTCGGCATCCATAGCCTCCTGCCACTGAACTGCTTCTGGGGTGGAAAGTGCCTGCTTGACACCGTGGACTGGTTTGAGTTGGGGTGCAGAAATATTGAACATGTGCACCACCAACTCTCTGGGTCCTGATCTGATGAAGCTGTCAGCTGAGGTGTACTGCTGTGGAATGTACTCGGGGCGGACATCTCTGCTGGGATCATCGGAGAAGGGAAGGAAGGCGGCGGCATGGGTGGACGGAAAGCTGACGAGGGTAGCAGGAAGGTCCATATGCCAACCATAGGTAGACTCTGGAGTAGGCTCAAATATTACACCATAAGGTGTGCTGCTGCCTCTGTCGGTGGAGATGATGATAGCGCCATATGATGGATGTCTGCGGCTCTCTCGGGCTCTGACAGCTGTCCAGATCGGATAGTGCTCATTGACCGAGACGGTCTTCCTATAGTGTGCGACATACACCAGCAGGTGTCCGTAGTGTGTACCGTCGGGTGTGGACTTGACATAATGAACCACGTCAGTCCAGGTATTGTCCCTCGACGGAACAGAGAGAAGCACACAGCCGTAAGACTATCGGTCGGAAGTGCAGTAGTATGAGCTGATCTCAATGATCTGGGCATAGGTACAGTCGAGTGTCTCTGAGAAGGGAGATGGCCTAATAAATGTAGCATCAGCCTCTCTGTCAGCTGCCATAGTGTCTGGGAATGCTGACATGGATCTGCCCAGGTGCTCATAGGTAGGTATCCAGTGTGGCTTGCCCACAAGATGTACTGTGCCGTCGGAGGTGTCTAGGATCTTGTAGGCATTAGAGCCCATAGAGATACCAACCATGCGGCCTGCCCATGATCTGTTCTGAAGTTTTGATGAGATGCCTGGCTGTCTGCTGTTCCTCTGTTGACTGTCCATAACCACATAGCAGTGTGCACCAAATGCACGGAGACGACGGTACTGAAAGTGATGACCTGTCATAGTGTGGATAGGAGTAGTCACCACTTCCTTGTGTGGTGTAATGGACCACAACAAGGCACCATGCTTAGCCGCAAGCGGCCAGTAGCTGAGGTCGAGTCCAGAAGCTGTGAGGATGGACCGGATCATACGGGACAGGATGCCAGTGACATTCTCCGCATAAGGATTGTCCGTATGGACTGTGGGAGAAGAGGTCTGGTGGATAATGCCATGCTGCTGGTAAGCTGCCCGGCATTTGGCATCTGCCATCTCAGGTGCACAATCAGTCCTCAGCACCATCTCAGTGTCTGAGACTGTAGAGGTGGACAGGAATAGCTCATCAATGCCGTAAGAGAGGGATCTGGTATAGGCAATGAATCTCAGGAGACATACATAGTAGTCTGCCCTAGAGGCAACGGTGAACACAAATAGGTATCTGGTGGAGATGTCAATGAAGTGTATACGGTATCTGTGCCCATTGTAGCCACTGGGTGAGATGGGGCCTGTCATGTCTGAGGCCCATTTCCGGGCTGGCTGTTGCTGACTGGTACGGAGGCGGTCTCTGCTCGGGGCTGGTTTTTGTTTGAGGCCCGTCGTAGCACAGACTGCACACCACTGAGAGCAGGTGGTAAGTGAAGCAAGAGCTGCTCTGGAACACTGTGGTCTGCCCAAGTCTACCCCTGGCATGTCATAGAGACGGAGGATACGGGTCATCGAAGCATGCCCGAGAGCATCATGCAGCTCAAGAGGAGGACTGACCCTGATCGGGGTGTGGCGGTCTCGGTAGAGGATGCAGATGGGAAAGGGTGTGCCATCGATGAAGACCCGACCAGGTCCACCGTCAGAACCAGCTGGGGTGAGAGGGTGTGTGGAGGTGTAGGTGTGTCGCTCAAGGTAGCTGAATAACCCCGTAGTACCAGTAGGCCAGATATGTAATACCTCCATAGTACAGGTCTTATGCCAGATCCTGTGGGATGGCATATAGGGAACTATCCAGAACTATACAGTATTATGAGGGTCCAGAGGAAAGTCAGCATTGCCTTTAGTGAAAAGGCGGTCCAGAATAGATATAGTGAATGGCGGATTAGCATAGAAGTAATAACCAGTCAACTGGACGGAGAATATACTGTTCTGATTGTGATAGTGCTGCAGAGCAGGGTGATTATTGCCCTCTCCGACTGGGAGAGAGTCGCCGAACATAGAGACATCAAAGGCTGGTTCCCCAAGCTTGGCCGTAGCCGTAGGAGACCCATGAGTAGTAGCCCAGGCACTGTACTGACTGTTGGACCACATCCAGTCGGATGGGTCCCCTGATCTGTGCCTCTTCTTATTGCCCTGAAAGGCCTGAAAGCTGACATCTGCTGACTCTGGCTCTGCCCAAAGATAGTCTGTGCCATCATCAATGATAGAGTATATCCGGCCAGAGTCAAGATGGGTATATGTCATACTGATGAAGTCAGGTGATGAGAAACCCTCCCGGAGCATAACTCGGGGTTGACAGGAGGGTTTTGGCGCCGTGTTTGAAATGACAGCCAGGAATGCTATACTCATCAATGTCACCAGTCAGTATGTCTCTGCCGATCAGTCTCAGTGTGCCAGTGCCATCAGTCCGTGAAGCGGGTCCAGTCATGATTGTACTGAAGGATATGGTCCTGCTGGTATCAAGGTCAGTGATCCTGTGTCTGGACCCGGTGATATTGCCGGTTGCACCGGAGTCACAGACAATGCCATCAGTGTCAGAACTGGTGATAGAGTACAGATGTATCATGGGGTCCTGGGAGAAGATGACTGAAGGGGGTGCACAGAATAGTCCAAACCAGGTACACATCTCCAGAGCTGTGTCGCCTACATACTGCATGGCGCCGTAGAGCGGAGTCTGAGTCACAGGGCTGCAGACGGCGGAGATCGGTGACAGGTGGTGACCAGCCTCAAAGTGAGCCTCGACGAGGAACTCCTCATAGACACTCTGGTAGAGACATGTCAGGACTATGCCAAGGAAGGCTGTCAGGAGCAGAGCTGATACTGCTCTGTACCTCTGGCGCCGCTTCTCAAGCGCCTGAAGGAGACAGATCTGGGCTGAGCTGTCTGGTGGGGAACCGTCGGAGCCACGAGGAGAACCATAGTGGCGGTGCTGACCAGAGTCATACTGCCAATACCAGCCGGAACCAGAGGAATACCCAGAACCATCACCAGAGGAATACCCAGAACCATCACCAGAGGAACACTGCCGGGTGGCAGACCAATCAGGAGTGATACCAGTGCCACCATCAGGTAAGCCACCATCGGATAAACCACCATCCCCAGACCAAACTGACTGGACTGACTGGACTGATTGACTGTACTGACTGACTGCAGTACTGCTTTGCCCACCTCCCATCTCCCCCCCGGTTGACACAATGTCAATCCGTACCACACTCCCTGAACAGGTGCTGCGGCTGAGAGGGCCTCCGCCGAAGCACTTGCCAGGAAGCAAGTGAACAGGGCAAAGGACATGAATGCACACCGGAAGATAGAGACACCACCTCTACCGACACGCCGTGGCGGTGGAGGTGGTGCCTGTGTGTCAGACATGTGCGTGTCACTAGTCAGGTCAAGCGACTCATGGACCGGAGCGGGGACAGGAGGACACTGCTGAAGGAAAGAGGGGGAGAGACTCCCTTCTGTAGGGCGACCTCCAAGATTGATTGAGTTAAAGTTTGGGGCCGTGTCAGTGCCCCCAGTGTGCACCCGGTGCTCACTGGCTGGTGGGGACACTGACACGGCAGAGCCTGCATCAGACAGCAACAAGTCAGGAGGGCCAGGTGGCGGGGGCGTCACCAGAGGGGCTACACCCCTAGCTCCTAGTGAACTCTTTGATGGCAAAAGGTTACCGTGGCAAACGGTAGGGGACCTGTAGTCCTCCTCCCACACCCGCTCCCAGTGAACCTGCTCCAGGGATTTCCCTGGAGCAGACAGGGGGGAAGCAGGCGGGGGCACCGCACTGCTCCGTGACCCCTCCCTCAACAAAGATGCACTGTGAGTGTGGTGTGGGGAAGAGTGCTCGGTGGGTGCCGGTGCCGTGTACATGTCACTGTCCTCACCGTCATCCCGCACCACCGTCATTCCTGCAAACAGAGAGCAAGTCTCTGTGAGTGCAGGGACGGTGTGCGTGTGGTGGACGGGCGAGAACAGTGACTCA
>LGRX02026002.1:0-15161 GCA_001247695.2 Cymbomonas tetramitiformis | reverse complement strand
GTGGTGCCCGGCCGTTTTTGGCTTTGGCATCCCACATGCATTGGTTGGTAAACGATATTGGACACGATACCTAGGGGACAACCACTGACAAGCATCGTCTATTCCATACATTTTGGCAAAAATATATGAAAATGCACAAGGAATGCCCATAAGTCACGCGTGCCCTAGTCTTCTACATTCATGGCAGACATGATACAGTGTCGAATACTACCTTCTGACAGGTTCTTCCGAAGATCAGAGTGCATGAATGTTACCCTTGAGAACGCTCTCTCTACTCCAGCGGTGGATGCTGGAACTGCAAGAAACTGCCGGGCCATCTTGGCCAATTTCGGAAGCTTGCTAGCGTGAAGCTTCCACCAAGTCAGCACGCAAGTGTCTTGAGGTGCGTCAGGGTATGCAAAATACTGATTGAGTTCATCTATTGCCTCTGACCTACCGTCATCTACACCAGCGATATCTACATCCTCCTCTTCAGAGTCATCTGCAAGAAAAGAGGCAACCGTTACTACTGCCTTGCCGTCCTTACCCTTATTCTTCTTGCACGGTGGTAATTCTATGTCACTTATGAGCTTTCTCCTTTGTCAGCTTTCCTGCAAGATCACATACGAATATGTGATATGTGATATGTTACAAGTGGCTGGTGCACAACGGTGGTCCACATCCACAACGCTAAGAGCAAAGAACAAGTTAGTATGAGTTGAAATATTTGTTCAAAGCGTGGCACACCTTTCATCCAGCTATTAGCACACTTGAAATTGAAGCTCTTGTATCGCGGGTCGAGGATGGTGGCCACACAGTAATCTTCCAACTTGCAATCCATTAATTCATAAAAATATCGATTGCTCAGCCCGTCATGCAAAGTTTCCACGGCTTCTTTCACGGCTTCGTGCTCGATCTCCACACGCTTCCGGTTGTGCTTCAGCCACGTGCTGCCATTGGACATGTGTGCAAGCTTCCCCACGATAGGCAACAACAAATTGACCGTGGGGTATTTTGTTCCCTGCAACAAGTCAGTCGCGGAGGAGAAGTAATTGAGCATGTACACGCTCTCCACCACGATATCCCAATCATCACCAAGTAACTGGCGATCCTTGTAGACTGACTCGTTAAGGGCTCCCAAGTATTAGAGGTCTCTTCAAAGCCCTTCCATTTTATTAGAAACTGTGAGACGCCATAATTGCTGCGCTCAGTGAGGACTGCCTCTGCCTCGTACTCTGTGTCGTCACTGCATGCGAGAAGACCCAGTCAGTAAACAGACAGGTCAAACAGGAAGCACTGCAACGCTCAGGGTTTCGCACTCAGAATCTCTCTCAACATACAGAAGATATCATATATATAGTTCTAGTATGCTGAGTGTGATGCGAAATGAGCTAGTGTGCTCTGTCTCATGTGACAACCGAACTCGATCAGAGGAGATGACAGTCGGGTCAGTGAAGTAGTCAGAGGTGTCGAGCCGTATCGGTGATGACAGCGGTCAGGTCGCGTCGGTGATGACTGCGGTCACGACGGGTCGGTGATGACAACTCTGATGACTGAGCTCGGACTGAATGTCAACTCCAGCACACCACCTCGAGTGAGGTGGTCAGACCAATAACCAATCAAACCAAGATACATGCCACTAATCCAGTGCCAGAACCAAAATCCAGAAAGATGATGGAAATGGTGGAACTGCAGTCACACCGTGTCAGGGCTGAAAACCCCGAAAAGCTGGTCCGTAGACCCAACGTCCTGACACGGGCAGTAATCTGTCCCTGGTGCCACCCTGCTGTCGGGGGATAGTGATATGTCATGTCTCTGAAGGTCCACACACCGTGGCTGCAAGCTATCCGGGGTGCTTCGTCAGGGGTAGGATAAGGAGTGCCGAAGCAGGTCCAGATCCGCCCGTCACCGGAAAGACTTACTGCAGAGGGAGAATGAAGAGAGAGATCATGACTGACAGCAGCGGTGGCTCTCACGGTCGGAACAGACACTGTAAGGATACTGTGACTAATGCAGTGTAGCTAATACCATAGAGTGAGCTCGGAATATCAATGTCCATATACACAAATCTATCAATGAGTGCCACATCATTTTTTATCTAATACCGTGATTCATTTTCTAAGGAAAACAGTACCTAACATAAGGTAATCAGCCATAAGTAACTTTGAATATAGGCCAGTGCCTGCAAAGCACAGTCAGCTACACAAACAACCCAAAACAGGAAAACAGGAAAGCAAGGTACTCACAGTCAGATCATGCTGCTGCTTTCTGAATACCAGTAAATCATTTCTGAATAACTGCAGCCTGAGCCTTACCCATGGCCATATATTGCTGGAACATCTGAATGAAGTAGGGCTGCATGTCCTTGACTGGAGGAACTGGTTTGGTGTAAGGGTCTGCCAGGTTCCGAGCTGATGGGACTCTGGCACACTGAATCCAGTTCAATCTGACAAAGTCTCGGAGGACATGAAATCTGATAATCACATGCTTCACCTTCTCGGAGAGGAGGTGATGCTCGACAATAGATCTGCATGCATCATTATCCAGCAGCAGGGGAATAGGTAACTCCAGGCGGGGCTGAGCTGAAGTTGTACTGATATATTCTCTGTTCCGGTTGTTCTGGAATCTGAGGGGAGTGATTTCATCTGTACTGAGTTCATCAGGAATTGTAGGAGAGTTTGGGCGGACTGAAGTCAGGCCGTCTGCTGGCTTGTTTTGTTTCTCAAGCAGACGCCTGAGCACTGAGGTAGTCTGAAGGGAAGGCATATCAAAGTGAATATCTGTGGCTGCTCTGTCAAGGTACTGAATAGCATGGTCAAGATCGGAATCAAGGGGCTGCTGGGAATCAATACGGTGAGTAATAGAACCAAATATCTCAGTGAGCATGAACATCAGTGATACCAACCGCTGAGCTGCCGTACTGGCTGCAACATACTCTGATCCTGTGGAGGAGACCTCAGTGATGGTCTGCCTCCCTGAATGCCACTGCAGTATCATACCAGCCAGAAATATCACGGAGCCAGAATAGGACCGGGCATCATTCTCTAAGTCCCTGGCCAGGTCAGCATCTGAATAACAGAACATGGTGATGACCTTGACCGGAGTCTCGGGGTAGTAGAATGCCAGAGAGTAGTGAGCTGTGCTGTCCATATACTGCGCAATTCTGATCAGAGCCTTCATAGACTCCTCAGAAGGGCATGATACAAACTGAGCCAGATAGATTACAGGATAGTAGCAGTCAGGTCGTGAGCCACGGGCCAGCCATAGCAGTGAGCCGAGGATGGATCTGTAACTGGGGACAAGGGACAGGTCGGGAACTGCTGGTTTCTTGATGATGAGCTTCGGGTCCATAGGTGTTCTGTAGGAATGAGCTGTGATGTTGTTGTTGGCCATCAAGTCCTTGATCTGTCTGGACTGGCAAAGGTAGATACCAATCTGATCCTGCCTGACCCGCATCTGGAGAACCGAGGTGACCTCTCCGAGATGCTTAGCCAGAAACCTGGCTCTGAATGCTGCCCAGAAGGCATCCTCAAGCTCTGTACTGGCGACCAGTATGAAGTCATCCACATAGACTACACACATGGCCTTAACCAAATCAGTGTAGATGAAATATATGCAGTCATCATGAGAGGACTGCCTGAATGTCACCTCGCCGAACATAAAGCTGAGCATGAATATCTTAACCAGTCTCTGCTTGGAAGCACCGGCCACCTTAAGGCCATATAGTGCATAGTGCAGTAAAGCACCACCGAACCCCTGATAGGTGTAACCACCCGGAAATGATACCCATACTGGGACATCCAGCTTAGCATTCATAAAGGCCTGGGAGACATCGAAGTGGCTCATCTTCAGACTGAAGATGCTGCCGAAGATGAAGGCCAGTCTGAAGGCATAAAGCTGAGGTGTGGTACAGGTGGTCTCCCACGGAAGGTAGCCGTATGTCTGCTTACCATTGGCACACAGTCTGGTTTTGAAGATCTGCCGTGTGCCGGATGGTGCTGAGGGGTCTGGTTTGAAGGGTCTGGAGAACACAAAGAGAGTGGTCAGGCCTTTGGTACCCGAGGGAAGGTGTCCCGGGACCATTTTATTGTCGGCGGCCAGACCAGCCACTTCGGCATCCATAGCCTCCTGCCACTGAACTGCTTCTGGGGTGGAAAGTGCCTGCTTGACACCGTGGACTGGTTTGAGCTGGGGTGCAGAAATATTGAACATGTGCACCACCAACTCTCTGGGTCCTGATCTGATGAAGCTGTCAGCTGAGGTGTACTGCTGTGGAATGTACTCGGGGCGGACATCTCTGCTGGGATCATCGGAGAAGGGAAGGAAGGCGGCGGCATGGGTGGACGGAAAGCTGACGAGGGTAGCAGGAAGGTCCATATGCCAACCGTAGGTAGACTCTGGAGTAGGCTCAAATATTACACCATAAGGTGTGCTGCTGCCTCTGTCGGTGGAGATGATGATAGCGCCATATGATGGATGTCTGCGGCTCTCTCGGGCTCTGACAGCTGTCCAGATCGGATAGTGCTCATTGACCGAGACGGTCTTCCTATAGTGTGCGACATACACCAGCAGGTGTCTGTAGTGTGTACCGTCGGGTGTGGACTTGACATAATGAACCACGTCAGTCCAGGTATTGTCCCTCGACGGAACAGAGAGAAGCACACAGCCGTAAGACTGTCGGTCGGAAGTGCAGTAGTATGAGCTGATCTCAATGATCTGGGCATAGGTACAGTCGAGTGTCTCTGAGAAGGGAGATGGCCTAATAAATGTAGCATCAGCCTCTCTGTCAGCTGCCATACAGTAGTGTCTGGGAATGCTGACATGGATCTGCCCAGGTGCTCATAGGTAGGTATCCAGTGTGGCTTGCCCACAAGATGTACTGTGCCGTCGGAGGTGTCTAGGATCTTGTAGGCATTAGAGCCCATAGAGATACCAACCATGCGGCCTGCCCATGATCTGTTCTGAAGTTTTGATGAGATGCCTGGCTGTCTGCTGTTCCTCTGCTGACTGTCCATAACCACATAGCAGTGTGCACCAAATGCACGGAGACGACGGTACTGAAAGTGATGACCTGTCATAGTGTGGATAGGGGTAGTCACCACTTCCTTGTGTGGTGTAATGGACCACAACAAGGCACCATGCTTAGCCGCAAGCGGCCAGTAGCTGAGGTCGAGTCCAGAAGCTGTGAGGATGGACCGGATCATACGGGACAGGATGCCAGTGACATTCTCCGCATAAGGATTGTCCGTATGGACTGTGGGAGAAGAGGTCTGGTGGATAATGCCATGCTGCTGGTAAGCTGCCCGGCATTTGGCATCTGCCATCTCAGGTGCACAATCAGTCCTCAGCACCATCTCAGTGTCTGAGACTGTAGAGGTGGACAGGAATAGCTCATCAATGCCGTAGGAGAGGGATCTGGTATAGGCAATGAATCTCAGGAGACACACATAGTAGTCTGCCTTAGAGGCAACGGTGAACACAAATAGGTATCTGGTGGAGATGTCAATGAAGTGGATACGGTATCTGTGCCCATTGTAGCCACTGGGTGAGATGGGGCCTGTCATGTCTGAGGCCCATTTCCGGGCTGGCTGCTGCTGACTGGTACGGAGGCGGTCTCTGCTCGGGGCTGGTTTTTGTTTGAGGCCCGTCGTAGCACAGACTGCACACCACTGAGAGCAGGTGGTAAGTGAAGCAAGAGCTGCTCTGGAACACTGTGGTCTGCCCAAGTCTACCCCTGGCATGTCATAGAGACGGAGGATACGGGTCATCGAGGCATGCCCGAGAGCATCATGCAGCTCAAGGGGAGGACTGACCCTGATCGGGGTGTGGCGGTCTCGGTAGAGGATGCAGATGGGAAAGGGTGTGCCATCGATGAAGACCCGACCAGGTCCACCGTCAGAACCAGCTGGGGTGAGAGGGTGTGTGGAGGTGTAGGTGTGTCGCTCAAGGTAGCTGAATAACCCCGTAGTACCAGTAGGCCAGATATGTAATACCTCCATAGTACAGGTCTTATGCCAGATCCTGTGAGATGGCATATATGGAACTATCCAGAAATATACAGTATTATGAGGGTCCAGAGGAAAGTCAGCATTGCCTTTAGTGAAAAGGCGGTCCAGAATAGATATAGTGAATGGCGGATTAGCATAGAAGTAATAACCAGTCAACTGGACGGAGAATATACTGTTCTGACTGTGATAGTGCTGAAGAGCAGGGTGATTGTTGCCCTCTCCGACTGGGAGAGAGTCGCCGAACATAGAGACATCAAAGGCTGGTTCCCCCAGCTTGGCCGTAGCCGTAGGAGAACCATGAGTAGTAGCCCAGGTACTGTACTGACTGTTGGACCACATCCAGTCGGATGGGTCCCCTGATCTGTGCCTCTTCTTATTGCCTTGAAAGGCCTGAAAGCTGACATCTGCTGACTCTGGCTCTGCCCAAAGATAGTCTGTGCCATCATCAATGATAGAGTATATCCGGCCAGAGTCAAGATGGGTATATGTCATACTGATGAAGTCAGGTGATGAGAAACCCTCCCGGAGCATAACTCGGGTTGACAGGAGGGTTTTGGCGCCGTGTTTGAAATGGCAGCCAGGAATGCTATACTCATCAATGTCACCAGTCAGTATGTCTCTGCCGATCAGTCTCAGTGTGCCAGTGCCATCAGTCCGTGAAGCGGGTCCAGTCATGACTGTACTGAAGGATATGGTCCTGCTGGTATCAAGGTCAGTGATCCTGTGTCTGGACCCGGTGATATTGCCGGTTGCACCGGAGTCACAGACAATGCCATCAGTGTCAGAACCGGTGATAGAGTACAGATGTATCATGGGGTCCTGGGAGAAGATGACTGAAGGGGGTGCACAGAATAGTCCAAACCAGGTACACATCTCCAGGGCTGTGTCGCCTACATACTGCATGGCGCCGTAGAGCGGGGTCTGAGTCACAGGGCTGCAGACAGCGGAGATCGGTGACAGGTGGTGACCAGCCTCAAAGTGAGCCTCGACGAGGAACTCCTCATAGACACTCTGGTAGAGACATGTCAGGACTATGCCAAGGAAGGCTGTCAGGAGCAGAGCTGATACTGCCCTGTACCTCTGGCGCCGCTTCTCAAGCGCCTGAAGGAGACAGATCTGGGCTGAGCTGTCTGGTGGGGAACCGTCGGAGCCACGAGGAGAACCATAGTGGCGGTGCTGACCAGAGTCATGCTGCCAATACCAGTCGGAACCAGAGGAATACCCAGAACCATCACCAGAGGAATACCCAGAACCATCACCAGAGGAACACTGCCGGGTGGCAGACCAATCAGGAGTGATACCAGTGCCACCATCAGGTAAGCCACCATCGGATAAACCACCATCCCCAGACCAAACTGACTGGACTGACTGGACTGATTGACTGTACTGACTGACTGCAGTACTGCTTTGCCCACCTCCCATCTCCCCCCCCGGTTGACACAATGTCAATCCGTACCACACTCCCTGAACAGGTGCTGCGGCTGAGAGGGCCTCCGCCGAAGCACTTGCCAGGAAGCAAGTGAACAGGGCAAAGGACATGAATGCACACCGGAAGATAGAGACACCACCTCTACCGACACGCCGTGGCGGTGGAGGTGGTGCCTGTGTGTCAGACATGTGCGTGTCACTAGTCAGGTCAAGCGACTCATGGACCGGAGCGGGGACAGGAGGACACTGCTGAAGGAAAGAGGGGGAGAGACTCCCTTCTGTAGGGCGACCTCCAAGATTGATTGAGTTAAAGTTTGGGGCCGTGTCAGTGCCCCCAGTGTGCACCCGGTGCTCACTGGCTGGTGGGGACACTGACACGGCAGAGCCTGCATCAGACAGCAACACGTCAGGAGGGCCAGGTGGCGGGGGCGTCACCAGAGGGGCTACACCCCTAGCTCCTAGTGAACTCTTTGATGGCAAAAGGTTACCGTGGCAAACGGTAGGGGACCTGTAGTCCTACTCCCACACCCGCTCCCAGTGAACCTGCTCCAGGGATTTCCCTGGAGCAGACAGGGGGGAAGCAGGCGGGGGCACCGCACTGCTCCGTGACCCCTCCCTCAACAAAGATGCACTGTGAGTGTGGTGTGGGGAAGAGTGCTCGGTGGGTGCCGGTGCCGTGTACATGTCACTGTCCTCACTGTCACCCTGCACCACCGTCATTCCTGCAAACAGAGAACAAGTCTCTGTGAGTGCAGGGACGGTGTGCGTGTGGTGGACGGGCGAGGACAGTGACTCACACTGTGCTGCAAACAGTCTAGCAGACACCACCGACGAGTCTGCTCGGTCCTGCGGAGCATGATCCACAAGAGCTGACCCGTGCGGTGTCTGCTGTGTCCGGCCGGAATGGTACTCTCTGCAACAGGCGAGCACCACCGCAGCCGTGGACTGTGGTGAGTGCTGTGACACCTCGAGAGGTGCATCATGCTGTGCAGAGACAGGTGCAGAAGCAGGGATGTCAGGCAGCAAGTAGGGGGGAGTGGGAAAGGGGTCACAAGCCTTCTGTTCTGTGCCGGTCCGGAACATCCCGAAGTGCACTCTTCCGAGTGACAGCGAGACCTTCTCGGACTGTGCACAGAACTTTTGGAATTTGGCTTCCGCATGTTCTTGTAGGCGGTCCCACTCCTGTTGTTGAGCCTCGGAGAGGCCGTCCCAGTCCCCATCGTCGTCAGACTCATCGGAGTCCCCGTGCTCCTGACTAGCGGAGTGAGAACTCTCCTCACTCTCACTGTCAGAGCACGAGTCCTCCTGGTACCCGACAACTGCTGGGGTGCCGTGCAACAGACAGAAGGACTCTAGTGCCTGTTCAGACTCCTCGTAGGCAGTCTGAAACTGGGCGGCTAGGATCTCCGTCCGAGCATGCTCCGCAAGCAGCTTCGGGTCTAGGTGGAAAGCATGAGCCGACATCAGCTTCGGGCAGTCGGCAGCCCTGTGCCCCTTTGACCCACAGGTCCAGCATTCCCCTCGGAACTGCTGGGTCTGCCGATCAAAGACGACACGGGACTTGCCCTTGCCCTTGCCTTTGCCGGATTTCTGCTTGCCCTTACCGCCCGTCTTACCACCCTTACGGGGAAAGACTCCTGCACGGTAACCAGAGCCAATCCCTTAAAAGGGTTAGTGCGACGAGGCGGAATGTACTGACGGGAAGAGGTGCGGTCAGGGACTCCCCTGCGGCCATGTGCACCACGGCTTCCGCCGTGATGCGAACCTGCATCATTGTAGAAAGCAGCTGTTAGTGGAGACTTGAGTTTCGTCCCCGCGTTCCTGTGCACTGCCCGTGTCTCACGGAAGCAGGTCAGCAAGGAAAGCGAGGAGTCAGCGTCGAGCTTCTCCTCTGTGTAGGCATCATGCACCGCCTTATAAAAGACGGGACAGATCCTACGGAGAAACAATGCAATCCGTGCCTTCTCGGAGATGGTCACGGTGCACCCAGGACCCAAGTCAGACTCAACGGTGTCCAGAGAAGTCTGGAACACGTCGATGTAGTCCGCTGGGTCCTGGCCAGCCCTCAAGTCAACTCTGTCACCAGCGAATAGGAAGTCCGCAGCGCTGAACTCCTCGTGATCGGGCACAACGTGCCTCACGAGATGAACAAGCGCGATCTTCCCATCCCCTGGGAAGAGTCTGTCAGCCTTGCGCAGGACACGCAAGGCGTCTCCTGCGCAAAGCGACTGGAGCAATTCCAACAGCAGGAGGTTCGCCTTTTTCGGAACCTCCAAACCGTGGTTTTGCAAATCGAACATCAACGCCATCTTAGGGTGAACGAGTGTGAGCCTGGAATCGAGTTGCTCGACCAGGATGTCCAAAAGCAAACGAGAATTCTTCTCGCTGCTAGTGAATTTCCAGGTCGTCGCAGACTCTCCAGGCTCGACGCACTTCCCTTTGATGACGCTGAGTAGTGCATCAAACTCCGCGGGTTTGCGCAATAACTCCCATGCGAGGTTGTTGCACACTGATAAATCTGACGTGTCCGGAGCATCCGCTGGCGTTGGTGTGCCGTTCAGAGCACCAAATTTAAGCTGCCGTTTTCTCGCCCCTGGAGGGTGTGTCAGCAAGCGTCGCGGCAGAACTGGCGGTGTGGCGTACGGAGTAGACGACATCTCGAAAATCTAAAAGAAAGAGCTACAAGCAAGACAACACTAGCAATCCCTAGCAGGATAATAAGCAAGCAAGCAATCAAATTTCACAACAGGAGCACCAAGAGGGTGCCAAAAAGGGAAGGGGGAAGAAAGCCTGTGATGCAAAACAACACAGTTAGCAGTCAGTGGTGATGGCGTGGAGGAGCTCTTCGTTCAGTCCCGCGATTTTTAAAGGTACTCGCGCGAGATTGTCAGGGTCCCTACGGTTGATCAGGCCGTCCCAGGATTTTCCTAAGTAATTTAAACGCTGAAACGGAACGTACGATTCCTCTCACTCACCACTACTTGCCTACTTTACTTCCATGATCCCTAGATGGCGCGCCCCCTTGGCGCTTCCCTAAGCGTTTAGCCGACCATAATCGGCTCCTAGCCTTAGGCCGGTGGTGGGGCCAAACCTGCGAGAAGACCCAGTCAGTAAACAGACAGGTCAAACAGGAAGCACTGCAACGCTCAGGGTTTCGCACTCAGAATCTCTCTCAACATACAGAAGATATAATATATATAGTTCTAGTATGCTGAGTGTGATGCGAAATGAGCTAGTGTGTGCTCTGTCTCATGTGACAACCGAACTCGATCAGAGGAGATGACAATCAGGTCAGTGAGGTAGTCAGAGGTGTCGAGCCGTATCGGTGATGACAGCGGTCAGGTCGAGTCGGTGATGACAGCGGTCATGACGGGTCGGTGATGACAACTCTGATGACTGAGCTCGGACTGAATGTCAACTCCAGCAGTGCATATATTGGCCATCTCTAATGTGTATTAACAACCGTACACCTTTTTAGTCGGTTTTTTAGCCGGAATGGGATAATCTGTGCAAACATGACCCATTATCCACGATGCCCGCTAGAGTGCATTCACAGTGTGGTAGGAGCGTATGGTGCTTAAACTTTTGAAGTATATCCATAAAATGATTTTTTGAAAGCTTAACATAAGCCATATGGGCAAGTATGTGAGCGATGTGCACTCGTTAGCTTGACGCGAAGTGAAAATTAGAAGTGCAAAAATCACAAAATCATTATTTCACTCGGGAGTGATCACCCGCCACGGTAAACGAGAGCTCAGATGGCGACTAGAGTGTGGACTATCCAACTAACTTTTCATATTTGGTCATAAACTCAAGGTGTGCCACCATGAGCGGCCAACACCGCGCACCATGCAACCGCTAGGACGCTTAAAGACTATGGTCCTTGTGGGAGGACCATCTTTTTTTCGACGATTTCGATAAAAAACATATCAAAAGCGCAACCTTTAAGCACGCCCCTCTAGCACACGCGCGGACGATCCTGTTGGGGAAATTATTCAATTGACTCATAAATATGATGCCAAAAGCACGTATACGCCTCAAAGATCCATGTGGCACTCATAATAGTCATCGCGCGTTGGTCCTTGTGGGAGGACCATGAATTTGGATAGTAGCCATATAAGATCGATCAATCAATCTGAGTATCGATTAATCGATATGGCCAACCCGATGGTACTTTAATTTTGTATGATCGATCGATATGAATAAGTGACCCGGAGGTATCGATCAATGTGAATAAGTCCCCAAGCGGTAATCGATCAATATGAATAAGTGGTACAAGGGTATCAATCAATATTCAATATTTCGATATGTACCAAACTCCTATCAATAAATAAAAATTAATCGAAATATCGATAGTATTGAAATATCGAAATATCGATACCATGCCTTGACATACAGTTCGGGGCTATCTGATATCCAGTGAACTAGGATATTCCAGTAGGGGGTTGCACGTCATAGAGATATACGGCACCCCCAGATCGGTGTTTCTGACCCCCCATGAGCACTTCAGGGCAACCCCATTGGGTTCACGCAACTCATATTTAACCTCATTTGCACACCTTCCTGGATTGCACCATATCTCTATGACGTGCCACATTTCCAGAATTTTCCTCTACCTCCCCACCCCTAGCCGCGACTCACGCGTGCAGTCAAGGCAGTGGGCGACTAACCCAGCTGCACCCCCCCAGTGGCCCCCCCCCCTGCACGCACCCACCTCCACATAGAGTAGGGGCATATCGTACCTCAAGCCATCACCATTTCACTCCCACTTGCTTCCACCAAGCCACCTCTGTAAGGCCCTGCTGCCAGAGTGGAGACTTACGGCTTACGGTGAATACGGTCGGTTACGGTGTCGAGAAATCACCGTATCGCGTATATACGGCGTATATACGGCGTATATACGGCGTATATACGGCGTATATACGGCGTAAAATGCGGTATACGGCGTAACGTATGCGTATATATGGCAAAACATACGAGTTCCTCGACAGTGAACTATGGCGTATTTACGTCGTATTTACGCCGTAAGTCTCCACTCTGCCTGCTGCCCCCTGTCAGCCCCACTCGCCCGTACCCCGCTATTTACCACCGCGATCTGTGATAATATTTTTAGCATTCCTCCAAGCCCCCAGCCACCGTCGACATGTACAATCCTTTCAACGAATGCGATGTTCCGTCGACGTGTGGGATGCACGACACCACCGCATCCCACAACTCACAGCGCCGCCCACTGCACGCACAGCAGAGGGGAATGGGTCACCCCCCCCCAGCTGGGGGGTTGCACGTCATAGGGATAAAGCGCCTTCGGTGCGTCGGCTGGGAGCGGCATGCATGCGAGCAGCGTTTATGATGAATGTTGAATCAAAAATCTCCTTGTGTCATCATCAGCGTCAGCACAGCGTCTTCCGATACCGCTACCGATACCGTCAACCGTCTACGTCTGTCTGTCTGTGAGGTACCTCTGAGACGTCTCCGTCTGTTGATCTGTCGCTCGGCTGTGTCGCTGTCCTGCGATCGGATGACTTCCACATCTGGTTCAGGCGCATGCTCCACCAACTCCCGCTCCCCTCGCGGGTGTCACTGTCTCACGTCAGGAGTCTTGACAGTCGCGAGTCGGTGTCTTGAGTCTAGAGATCCCGTTGATGGATGGCTTCCGATCCTTTCCTGTTTTATTTCACACGACAGTTTTCCTTTTTTGATTTTCGAGCTTTCATTATCTCGTGCAGTATCACATATCTAGCATTGACTGTCGGGCGACCGACAAGAAGAGGGTTGGGTGTCTCTCTACCTGCTCGTCGTTTGCATTTGATATTTGCTTCCTCGCGTACCGCAAGCAACGGCCAGGGACTGTGCAGTTTCGATGCTGTAACACTCTGGCCACTGTGCGAATGACGGGTATCAGGTAATACGCACGTTGCGGTGCGCAACATTGCAAACTTCATATGCCAAATCTACTCATAAATTTCACAACTGATGGCATGTGTTCCTGTGTTGGGAGCTTGATCCGTGCACCTTAAACGTTGCATGACAACGTGAACGTTTTTCTATGACTATAGTTTCCCATATAGGACTGCATGGTATATTTTAGGTGGCGTTCCGCCTATTTTCCCTTTGGATGCTTGAGTTTGCAGCACTCTCAAGTTCGATACCACCTGTTTCGTTTTAGATGAGTTCAGTTTCATCTGTTTTGTCCTTCTCCATGAGTACATTTCGTCGTTCTGTTTTGTTTGCAACAGTGAGAGCATTCATTTTCACGCAATTTTGCTGTGATGAGGAAATTTTCAGAGTGGCAAAGAGTTTTTGTTGGCTGCGTATATTTCTCTTGTATGACAGGCTAGTGCCCTATGCCGTAGTTGGAAATTCGAGATCAGTGTTGCGGCAGGCTATTCGCCGTCGGATAGGCTATTCGCCGTCGTCTCGATATGCAACATTTGCGCCCGTCATCTTTAGTCTTTTAAGGCCTCTTGACGAAGAGGGGATGACTTTCACGGGCCCTCTCGAAAACCTGCACCTGTGACCTCAAGTGATAGCACTGAAGCTTCCTGCACGAGTTTAAAGGTTTCTTTTCTCGCTCGGGAGTCTTTCGCAATCAGTAAGCTGCGTTTGCACTCCCTAGCGTTCCGTGCCGGTGCTACGACGACCCTCATAGGCTGCTGCTGACTTCCCTCGCACCGTCTCCGTAGCATCGCTTTTTCACCCCCAATTCTCAAAGCCTTCATTTCCCCTTCCCTCCCTTCAGCATCATCTATGCGTCTTCACGTACTCCCGTGAGTCCTTATTTCTTCTCGGAATTCCCTTGGGACTCTCGCTGTTGCCCGGTTTAGCGACCTCCTTCCCTTCTCTGCTGTTCTCATAATCGTCTTCTTGCCGCTTCCTCCGCTAGTCCCGTTTTCCTGCGGCAGTCACCTGCGAAGCCACGCGACCTGCCTTCTGCTTTACACATTTCATAAATCCAACTGTCTTCGGGCCATCACTTTGGAGGAGGCAGACACAGGGACACAAGAGATACTGCCATTGTTTGAGGTGTACATGCTTTCAATCGATATAACCTGGACTGACCCTCCGCTGGCAGATGGTGACACTGCGCACCTGGCAAGACTGACCCTCCGCTGGCAGATGGTGACACTGCGCACGTGGCAAGACTGACCCTCCGCTGGGAGATGGTGGCACAGGGCACGTGGCAAGACTGCGAGTCCCCGCAGCTGCTCCACGTGTGCGGTGTGTCGCCGCCCTCGCGGGAACGGAGTGAAGTGCGCGTGAAGCAGCGGGAGGCCTCTGCGCTGTTTGGGCCGGCTGAAGCGACGAGCGTTGCGCCCTGTGCCGAGTACGCTGCGAAGCTGACCAACTATGATCACCATTCAATCTCTAAATGACCTGGTTCTGCTGCTTCTCGGGATGCTTATCGGTAGTATGTGCACGGCGGCATACATGCGAGCTACGGCTCAAGTGAAGGAAGGTGCGAACTCGACTCAACTCAACCAAGTGAGGCGCAGAAAGCCTCAAATTGCAGAACACAAGCAGTGTTGTCTCTAAGCTCGCTGTTCCAACAAGTCTAGCTGCTGCCCCCCGCGAGCGAAGCGCGCGTGTTGCCTCGCAGTGCTTGCAGGCTTTAGAAGTCAGTCCAGGGCGCGGCTGCAGGGGCCTGCCCGGCAGCAGCGGCCGGGTGAACGTATCAGGGGCCTGCCCGGGGGCAGCGGCAAGGTGAACGTATCAGGGGCCTGCCCGGGGGCAGCGGCCGGGTGAACG
>LGRX02026001.1:0-73829 GCA_001247695.2 Cymbomonas tetramitiformis | reverse complement strand
GGAGGTGCCGCAGCAGTCGGCGTCGGAGAACCGTACCAGCGACAAGCAGGCGCGGGAGGACGATGATGAGGACGAGGAGAATGAGGAAGAGGCACCAAGCGAGGAGTTTTTCGCCGAGACGGAGGAAGAAGCGGTTGCGCAAAAACTGAAAAACAAAAAAGGTAAATTTGCAGCAGGTGTTGCGCCGGAGGGGCTCGCGAAGGACGCGGAGCTTAAACGCAGGATGGACGCGTACCTGGCGTCAATAATTCCGGGGTACGCGCCAGCAGCAGAAAAAGGAGGCCTATCGGTGTTTCGGTTGAGGGAGCGTCCGAGCGCGAAGCTTAGGAAAACTGTAGTTGCGGACCCGGCGACGGGAGAGATGAAGTCAGTTTCGATTCCGCGTTTGACGAAGGATCAGTTCTTAGAGCAGAATATGGAGATGTTGGAGAAGCTGGAAACGAAGAAGGAACGCGCGCAGTTCAGGCAGTATGTTGCGTGGATAATGAAACTGGCAGACAGGCACAGTTGGACGGAAGTGTATGACTTTGACGCGCAGGTTAGGAGCGATATTGAGGATGGGAGGTTGGATTCGTGGGATCCGATTAGATTGGGACACAGATTCCATTACGAGTATGTACCGGCGCAACGAGAGGCGCAGAGTTTACTCGAGGAGAGGACCCGGGACAAAGGACACAAAGGAGTAGAAAAAGGAAAGAAGGACGGGATTTGTGATTTCTTTCAGAAAAAGGAAGGATGCAAGAAGGGAAAAGACTGCGGCTTTATTCACGTTTGCAGGGGTTGCAAGTCGCCCGAGCACGGGCAAGTGAGCTGCGAGAAGTGAAGATGAGGACACGGGTAGCCGGGACGACGGCAGTAAGATGATGTGCAACCGGGATGACGGGCACGTGAAGTGTAGATGAGCACTAATGAGAAAATAGTTCGATGAAAAGTACTTTGTGGACACAGATTGTTTCTTGGACCTTTAGAAAGGTAGTTCAAAAGTTGATTGTATGAGAAAGTGGACAGTAAGTCTGGTTTGGTATTGGTGAAATATCACTTTACTCTTTGAATTTATAAAAGATTGTTCTATTAACTTGAAAATATGTTTGTGAACTTTCGATGTGCTTTGATTGCTTGCCTAGTTGATGGTGCAATTGTCCGGGGAAAGTGCTTGATTGCAGGGTGTAGTGCATATTGCTATTAGAATTCTGTGTTGCAGCAGTGGGGTGAATTGATGCTTGCTTTGCTGGTGCAGTTGGTTTGAGAGAGAGACTTGATGTGTGGGACGTGCCTAGGAAGGGGAGGACGTGTGTTAATGTCAGAAGGTGAGGGGATGGTTGGAAAGAAGGGCCGGTCAGGCTCGGAGAATGTGGTAGTCAGAGAGAAGGTGTGGAGGCTGGAGCTGCCACTCAGGCTTGCCTGAAGTAGGATTGTGAGATTGTGTACCAAGGTGTGGGAGGAACACAGGGTTGTGCCGGCCTGCCTGTGTGGCATTTGGGAGCAGAAGCACCAGCCGGTTGGGTAAAGGAACTTGCAGGTCGGCATGAGCCCCTGCAGTTTGGGCTGACTCTTCAGCTCCCCAGATTCCAGCTGGGAAGCACCGACCACCTCCTTGGAGGTACTCAAAGGTTTGTTGTTGAAAATTGGTGCTTATAAGCACCGCCACTGTCACAGAAATCTCTCCTCCCCGGGAAGTACTTGTGTGGATAATTGAGAAATTTATTTCGCAATTATGCTGGAAGTACGGGGGAGGGAATTTCTGACCCTAAAAGTTGAGCCCGAGGCCAACTGAGGGCCCGACGATTTTTTCCTGAAAATTTTTGTGGTTTTTGCCCACTGGGGGATTTTCCTCGGGACGGAGTTCCGATGAATCCGGCAGTACGACTTTCCTGAGTGTTGATTGGTCGCGTTGCGACAACCTGAACCGTGGGGGGTGAGACAGAGTCTCAAAAGTCTGACGACATGAAATGCCTGCGTCATGACTGGTCACCGTGACGTCACGGAAGTTGAAGAGGTTGGGGAGATGGAAAGACATTTGGACATCGGACACATCACAGAGTGCGATGTGGAGCGACACTTGAAACGACGGGAGATGCAAGGCATTGAACGGCCTGCACACCATCACCTGAGTTTGTGAATGTGAAAGGTCTTTCGGAAAGCTTTGAAAGCTTTGCGAAATACAAACTTCATCATTCTGCGAGTACTTTCGGGCTCCGAGTCTACCAACTAAAAAAGTTAAAAAAATTTAAACAAGTTCTCGTAGAATTTTCTTAAGTAACGCAGCGATGGCAGCAGTGAACGAAGCAATGAACGGAGGATCGGAGGAGTGCAAGGCCACGTACACGGACTTGCGTGCGGTAACGCGGATGCTGGCGATGGCGACCAACGCGGACAGGAAGTGTGACGCCGTAGCACCTGCTTTGGATCGGTGTATTCGTTTCTTTGAGGCAGCAAAGCTGGAGAGCGCGGTGGAGATTCTGAATTTCGGACTGGCGTCCGGCGTGTTTACGCCCGCGGTACGGGACGAGCAAGATGAAGTGACGGAGAAGGCGACCTTGAAACCGTCGGGGAGGGACAAAACAGCTTTCGTAGCAGCGCTGGTGGAGGCAGCAGAGCAATGCGTTGAAGTGCTGGTTACGAGACTGCACTTCAAGATCCCGGAGGTGCCACAGCAATCGGCGTCGGAGAACCGTACCAGCGACAAGCAGGCGCGGGAGGACGATGATGAGGACGAGGAGAATGAGGAAGAGGCACCAGGCGAGGAGTTTTTCGCCGAGACGGAGGAAGAAGCGGTTGCGAAAAAACTGAAAAACAAAAAAGGTAAATTTGCAGCAGGTGTTGCGCCGGATGGGCTGGCGAAGGACGCGGAGCTCAAACGCAGGATGGACGCGTACCTGGCGTCAATAATTCCGGGGTACGCGCCGGCAGCAGAAAAAGGAGGCCTATCGGTGTTTCGGTTAAGGGAGCGTCCGAGCGCGAAGCTTAGGAAAACTGTAGTTGCGGACCCGGCGACAGGAGAGATGAAGTCAGTTTCGATTCCGCCGCGCGTCTGACGAAGGATCGGTTCTTGGAGCAGAATATGGAGATGTTGGAGATGCTGGAAACGAAAGAGGAACGCACGCAGTTCAGGCAGTATGTTGCGTGGATAATGAAACTGGCAGACAGGCACAGTTGGACGGAAGTGTATGACTTTGACGCGCAGGTTAGGAGCGATATTGAGGATGGGAGGTTGGATTCATGGGACCCGATTAGACTGGGACACAGATTCCAGTACGAGTATGTACCGGCGCAACGAGAGGCGCAGAGTTTACTCGATGAGAGAACCCGGGACAAAGGACACAAAGGAGTAGAAAAAGGAAAGAAGGACGGGATTTGTGATTTCTTTCAGAAAAAGGAAGGATGCAAGAAGGGAAAATACTGCGGCTTTATTCACGTTTGCAGCGGCTGCAAGTCGCCCGAGCACGGGCAAACGAGCTGCGAGAAGTGAGGATGAAGACACGGGTAGCCGGGACGACGGCAGTAAGATGATGTGCAACCGGGATGACGGGCACGTGAGGTGTAGATGAGCACCAATGAGAAAATAGTTCGATGAAAAGTACTTTGTGGACACAGATTGTTTCTTGGACCTTTAGAAAGGTAGTCCAAAAGTTGATTGTATGAGAAAGTGGACAGTAAGTCTGGTTTGGTATTGGTGAAATATCACTTTACTCTTTGAATTTATACAAAGATTGTTCTATTAACTTGAAAATATGTTTGTGAACTTTCGATGTGCTTTGATTGCTTGCCTAGTTGATGGTGCAATTGTCCGGGGAAAAGTGCTTGATTGCGGGGTGTAGTGCATATTGTTATTAGAATTCTGTGTCGCAGCAGTGGGGTGAATCGATGCTTGTTTTGCTGGATGGTGCAGTTGGTTTGAGAGAGAGACTTGATTTGTGGGACGTGCCTATGAAGGGGAGGACTTGTGTTAATGTCAGAATGTGAGGGGATGGTTGGAAAGAAGGGCCGGTCAGGCTCGGAGAATGTGGTAGTCAGAGAGAAGGTGTGGAGGCTGGAGCTGCCACTCAGGCTTGCCTTCAGTAGGATTGTAGGATTGTGTACCAAGGTGTGGGAGGAACACAGGGTTGTGCCGGCCTGCCTGTGTGGCATTTGGGAGCAGAAGCACCAGCCGGTTGGGTAAAGGAACTTGCAGGTCGGCATGAGCCCCTGCAGTTTGGGCTGACTCTTCAGCTCCCCAGATTCCAGCTGGGAAGCACCGACCACCTCCTTGGAGGTACTCAAAGGTTTGTTGTTGAAAATTGGTGCTTATAAGCACCGCCACTGTCACAGAAGTCTCTCCTCCCCGGGAAGTACTTGTGTGGATAATTGAGAAATTTATTTCGCAATTATGCTGGAAGTACGGGGGAGGGAATTTCTGACCCTAAAAGTTGAGCCCGAGGCCAACTGAGGGCCCGACGATTTTTCCTGAAAATTTTGTGGTTTTTGCCCACTGGGGGATTTTCCTCGGGACGGAGTTCCGATGAATCCGGCAGTACGACTTTCCTGAGTGTTGATTGGTCGCGTTGCGACAACCTGAACCGTGGGGGGTGAGACAGAGTCTCAAAAGTCTGACGGCATGAAATGCCTGCGTCATGACTGGTCACCGTGACGTCACGGAAGTTGAAGAGGTTGGGGAGATGGAAAGACATTTGGACATCGGACACATCACAGAGTGATGTGGAGCGACACTTGAAACGACGGGAGATGCAAGGCATCGAACGGCCTGCACACCATCGCCTGAGTTTGTGAATGTGAAAGGTCTTTCGGAAAGCTTTGAAAGCTTTGCGAAAATACAAACTTCATCATTCTGCGAGTACTTTCGGGCTCCGAGTCTACCAACTAAAAAAGTTTGAAATTTTTAAACAAGTTCTCGTAGAATTTTCGTAAGTAACGCAGCGATGGCAGCAGTGAACGAAGCAATGAACGGAGGATCGGAGGAGTGCAAGGCCACGTACACGGACTTGCGTGCGGTAACGCGGATGCTGGCGATGGCGACCAACGCGGACAGGAAGTGTGACGCCGTAGCACCTGCTTTGGATCGGTGTATTCGTTTCTTTGAGGCAGCAAAGCTGGAGAGCGCGGTGGAGATTCTGAATTTCGGACTTTCGTCCGGCGTGTTTACGCCCGCGGTACGGGACGGGCAAGATGAAGTGACGGAGAAGGCGACCTTGAAACCGTCGGGGAGGGACAAAACAGCTTTCGTAGCAGCGCTGGTGGAGGCAGCAGAGCAATGCGTTGAAGTGCTGGTTACGAGACTGCACTTCAAGATCCCGGAGGTGCCGCAGCAGTCGGCGTCGGAGAACCGTACCAGCGACAAGCAGGCGCGGGAGGACGATGATGAGGACGAGGAGAATGAGGAAGAGGCACCAAGCGAGGAGTTTTTCGCCGAGACGGAGGAAGAAGCGGTTGCGCAAAAACTGAAAAACAAAAAAGGTAAATGTGCAGCAGGTGTTGCGCCGGAGGGGCTCGCGAAGGACGCGGAGCTCAAACGCAGGATGGACGCGTACCTGGCGTCAATAATTCCGGGGTACGCGCCGGCAGCAGAAAAAGGAGGCCTATCGGTGTTTCGGTTGAGGGAGCGTCCGAGCGCGAAGCTTAGGAAAACTGTAGTTGCGGACCCGGCGACAGGAGAGATGAAGTCAGTTTCGATTCCGCGTTTGACGAAGGATCAGTTCTTAGAGCAGAATATGGAGATGTTGGAGATGCTGGAAACGAAAAAGGATCGCGCGCAGTTCAGGCAGTATGTTGCGTGGATAATGAAACTGGCAGACAGGCACAGTTGGACGGAAGTGTATGACTTTGACGCGCAGGTTAGGAGCGATATTGAGGATGGGAGGTTGGATTCGTGGGATCCGATTAGACTGGGACACAGATTCCAGTACGAGTATGTACCGGCGCAACGAGAGGCGCAGAGTTTACTCGAGGAGAGAACCCGAGACAAAGGACACAAAGGAGGAGAAAAGGAAAGAAGGACGGGATTTGTGATTTCTTTCAGAAAAAGGAAGGATGCAAGAAGGGAAAAGACTGCGGCTTTATTCACGTTTGCAGGGGCTGCAAGTCGCCCGAGCACGGGCAAGCGAGCTGCGAGAAGTGAAGATGAGGACACGGGTAGCCGGGACGACGGCAGTAAGATGATGTGCAACCGGGATGACGGGCACGTGAAGTGTAGATGAGCACTAATGAGAAAATAGTTCGATGAAAAGTACTTTGTGGACACAGATTGTTTCTTGGACCGTTAGAAAGGTAGTTCAAAAGTTGATTGTATGAGAAAGTGGACAGTAAGTCTGGTTTGGTATTGGTGAAATATCACTTTACTCTTTGAATTTATAAAAAGATTGTTCTATTAACTTGAAAATATGTTTGTGAACTTTCGATGTGCTTTGATTGCTTGCCTAGTTGATGGTGCAATTGTCCGGGGAAAAGTGCTTGATTGCGGGGTGTAGTGCATATTGCTATTAGAATTCTGTGTTGCAGCAGTGGGGTGAATTGATGCTTGTTTGGCTGGATGGTGCAGTTGGTTTGAGAGAGAGACTTGATTTGTGGGACGTGCCTATGAAGGGGAGGACTTGTGTTAATGTCAGAAGGTGAGGGGATGGTTGGAAAGAAGGGCCGGTCAAGCTCGGAGAATGTGGTAGAGAGAAGGTGTGGAGGCTGGAGCTGCCACTCAGGCTTGCCTGCAGTAGGATTGTGAGATTGTGTACCAAGGTGTGGGAGGAACACAGGGTTGTGCCGGCCTGCCTGGGTGGCATTTGGGAGCAGAAGCACCAGCCGGTTGGGTAAAGGAACTTGCAGGTCGGCATGAGCCCCTGCAGTTTGGGCTGACTCTTCAGCTCCCCAGATTCCAGCTGGGAAGCACCGACCACCTCCTTGGAAGTACGCAAAAGTTTGTTGTTGAAAATTGGTGCTTATAAGCACCGCCACTGTCACAGAAATCTCTCCTCCCCGGGAAGTACTTGTGTGGATAATTGAGAAATTTATTTCGCAATTATGCTGGAAGTACGGGGGAGGGATTTTCTGACCCTAAAAGTTGAGCCCGAGGCCAACTGAGGGCCCGACGATTTTTTCCTGAAAATTTTGTGGTTTTTGCCCACTGGGGGATTTTCCTCGGGACGGAGTTCCGATGAATCCGGCAGTACGACTTTCCTGAGTGTTGATTGGTCGCGTTGCGACAACCTGAACCGTGGGGGGTGAGACAGAGTCTCAAAAGTCTGACGGCATGAAATGCCTGCGTCATGACTGGTCACCGTGACGTCACGGAAGTTGAAGAGGTTGGGGAGATGGAAAGACATTTGGACATCGGACACATCACAGAGTGATGTGGAGCGACACTTGAAACGACGGGAGATGCAAGGCATCGAACGGCCTGCACACCATCACCTGAGTTTGTGAATGTGAAAGGTCTTTCGGAAAGCTTTGAAAGCTTTGCGAAATACAAACTTCATCATTCTGCGAGTACTTTCGGGCTCCGAGTCTACCAACTAAAAAAGTTACCCACGCCCGCCACTCCCTCGGGTAAAGGAACTTGCAGGTCGGCATGAGCCCCTGCAGTTTGGGCTGACTCTTCAGCTCCCCAGATTCCAGCTGGGAAGCACCGACCACCTCCTTGGAAGTACGCAAAAGTTTGTTGTTGAAAATTGGTGCTTATAAGCACCGCCACTGTCACAGAAATCTCTCCTCCCCGGGAAGTACTTCCCTCACCGCGCGCATGCCTGTTACGCCCCTCACCGCGCGCATGCCTGTTACGCCCCTCACCGCGCGCATGCCTGTTACGCCCCTCACCGGCGCGCGTACTTTGTTACTCCCGCCCCGTGCGTGCCTGTTGCGCCCCTCACACACGACGCGCATGCATTATTCTGCATGTCACCATGCTTTTTGCATGCCACCTGTTCATGCAGCCCCTCACCGCGCGCATGCCTGTTGCTCCCCTTCACCGCACGCATGCCTGTTATTGCGCCCCTCACCTGCGCATGCCTGGAGAGCCCCACCCCTGCCCCGCGCGCGTTTCTGTTACTCCTCACCGCGCGCGTGCCTGTTCATACCGCGCGCATGCATGTTACCCCCTTCACCGCGCGCATGCATGTTACTCCCCTTCACCGCGTGCATGCCTGTTACGCCCTGACTGCGCGCATGCCTGTTACTCCCTTCACCGCGCGCATGCCCTTTGTTCAAGCTAGAGCTGAGCGAAGCGTGAGGCAGAGTTCAGTGCATTGGCGCTGCTGAGAGTCAATTCCTAGCGAACAATCTATGAAAAGAAATCGAAACTCTGATCGGACAGTGGAACAGTGATAGTGACACACAGGCTCAGGTGGCGACGTCAGAAAGCAGCCACCTGACAGATGCAGATGACGCTGCTGCGTCAATAAAGTTCCGTGCACATTACCGAGCACACGGATTGATGAGCCCCCCCTAATCACGGTCTCGAGTGCTCCTTGCACTTGTGCCTTGATACGAGGATGGGGTGTGGGCTGACCCGCGGGGCCCAGGAGAAAGCAGTGGCCGCCGGGTTATCCGACCATCACTACAAGGTATGCCAGCGCGTCTCCCCGGCAGAGAACGAGTCGCAGGTTGAACCCAGCTGTGACCTAGGGCAAGGTGGGATGGAGCATGAGAGTTGGTGGCATGGGCGGCGCAGCCAGCGTTCGAGCGAGTCTGTCCAGAGGACAATGACGTGGCAGTAAAGAAGGCGCACGCGCGTGCGAAGGAGGTGGAGAGGGAGATCCGAGCAGCGGTGAGTCCGGGTTGACCGCCCCTCCCAAACGGCCACGTGGCGTCTACTTCTTGAACATCAGCGCGCCTTACCCCTTCTTTGATGGACAACGATGAATGCTCCTGCCTTTCTGGTCGCCGTGCACAGTCTGACCTCTCCAGCACACATCCAGCGGCGTCCGCATTATGATTGGCTCCCCTCGCTGAGAAACGCCGACAGGCCACGAACGGATGCGGCAGCACATGCAACTCAACATGAAGCCTGTACGATGCTGGAGAATCCGGGGCATCCAACCACGTTCTCGATCCTCATGCCAGATGCACCTGGCTGGGAAGAGATCGGCGGCTATGCAGATGATGGTTCACACCAGAACCAATCATAGCCCCTGAACCACTACCCTCGGAACAGATCTTTCATCGGCCACTCGGAGATCAGCAACCATGTTCATAGATACATGACCATACAGACCTGAGCTAATCAGATCGCAGCAAATATCTTTATATCGAGGGGATAGCAGCTGAGACGAGAGCGACCCATTTAGGGCCTTACACTCACAACCTTGAGATGGCAGGCCAGGCTCGAGCCAAACTACAGCCGGGAAATGCAGTCATGGGTTGACACACAGCTCAGATCATCCAAACGCCCACGTCACCCACAGTTGGGGTTGCAACAGGTCAGGCATCTCGATATCTGCCACTGGAGTGCCTCGAACACCACACGTGTTCGGGTGGGGGTGAGAGAGGATTATCTCTGGACTGAATGCGCACGGCTCGGGCAGGATCCAGTGCACCCACTCGATGCGCCGGCTCCCTTCAGCTGCCCTGGGACTCATAGTGCGTGTCCACGGTTGGCGGTGAGGCGGTCCTCAGGGCGGTTACAGACATCATCACAGGAAGCCGACCCACCCTTGCAAGAACCCGTACATCGAGTGCCCACACGCGTTCGATGATTGGCCTTCCCCGCCCCCACCCCCACCCGGTCCCCCCGCCGCACCCAAACAAACCCAGCCATCCGCTGCTCCCGCCCAAGTCGCCTCAACGGCCTCCGCCCGGATCACCCCCATGCCCCTCGCCTCCTCCAGGTGCGTCGCTGTGCCCGAAGATCCCCTCAACCCCCACTCTAATCCTTGGGGGGTGTTAATTTGTGCCCCGTTTTTACTCACTGCAGCTGTAGCTGCCGCACCGAGCGGTCCCCACCACGTCGGGCGCGCCAGCAGAGCACAGTAATGGTTATTCGTCTCCTGCAATCATCACAAGTGAACACGACTGCAAGATGTGGATAACAATTTCATTAGAATTAAATTGTTACCGTCAGCTAGCTGGGGTACCCCCCTTCAGAGTCTGTCAGGTGCTCTGTGCTACATGCTGACTACTGGCAAGCGAGGCTGGTCCACATCTGTCCGAGTCCATTCACAACAAGTCTCTTCTCACTCTAGATTGCCATTTGGTGAAACTGTGGCTCTCTCTCTGCAGTGGTGACAATGGAAGCTTCCACGGAGCTGCTAGCTAGCAGGCTGCAAGCAGGTTCTCTGAAGGATCTCCGAAGGTTCTCCGCTGCTTCAGCTGGTCTTGATGAGCACCTACGGACCGGGTCAATCAAGTGGTCCAGCTGAGCCCGAAGCTTCCACACACCCAACTCGGGCTGGCCCCTAACGGTGGCCACACAGGCCTTGATGAACACCTACGGACCGGGTCAATCAAGGGGGGCAACACAGACTAGCACTAACGCGCCGTCGCCTGTCTAGCCTAACGGCTAGGCCCTGCCCTAGGGAAACACTGCAGCACTGAGACAGCACACCCAACCCCTCGGCAAGCACACTAGAGCAAGAGAGGGCCACGGGTGGAGCACGCACGTGGAAGCCTAGCGGCCAGCTCGGTGTGCTGCGGTGGCCGCAGCGGCACCTTCGGCCATCGCCGAGGGGAGGAGCAGCTGCTGCTCCCGGCCGAGGTCGATGTACAACTTGTAGCAGTCCGAGGCCCAGTCACCGTGGGCCTGGATAAGGTGGTCCGCCACCGCCAGCCCGGAGGCTGCTGTCGCCCCGCCCCGCCTGAAGGAGTGCCCTGAATAGGCCTTCGGGTCCAGGCCCGCCCGCTCCGCCAGCTTGCGGAAGGTGCTCACAAAGAAGGAGTGGGTGAGGGGCTTGAGGCGGCCCTTTGCGTCCTCGATGCAGAAGAGGGGGCAGTCCTCCCCGAGCTCTGGGCCCTCCATGACCCGCTGGAGCGAGGTCACCGGGCAGATAGGAGAGCCCGGCACGTGGCGCATCTGCACGTGGTGGTAGCGCTCGCCCGCCTGAATGGTCTTCGAGTGCCTCACTCTGATGTCGGCTGAGGCGCCGTCGGGGAAGGTCACGTCCGACCGCACCAAGTGCCCTCGCGGGTTCCACGCCTCCGCCTTCTCGACTGACACGTTGTCCTTTCTGAAGAAACAGAAGAAGCAAGTGTCCATGGCAGCAAAGACCACATTCTCGTTGAAGTTGTGGGGGTTGAGCACCCCCGCGATGAGGAGAAGCTCCTCGAACCCCATCGGCATCACCTGCTTGGACGGAGTGTCCCACCGTCGCCCACAGCCCTGCAGGACGGCATGCACCGCCCACCTCTGCCGCACCGGGATCCACTCGAAGCCGAGCTGCACGTGGAGTGCTCGCACTCCTGAAGTGTACTTCTTGGCCGTGTCGGGCTTCACCGCCCGCTCGGTGACCATGTACACCACCCAATCTGCCAGCACCGCATCCTCCGCTGGCAGCATCTTGTCCAAGAAGCCTCTGGCCCTGCCTGAGATGCAGAATGACACCTAGCTCCTCACACCGGTGGAGTAGGCTGTCTGGGTGTTGAGGGCGAAGCACTCCGACTGCAGGGTGACAGTCCGAGCCCGCAGAGTGTCGAGGAAGACCTCTGCTCACCCCGTGACCCCCGTGAGCTCGGTGTCAGTCCAGCTCACCTCACAGGGGGGGCAATGCACCACAATGACAGGCCAGTCAGTGGTGCCCCAGAAGGTGCGACCTCCGCCTTCAGGTAAGGGGGCGGTGAACAGGGCGCTGTTGCGCTCCCATCGGCGCACAATCCTGAACACTCCTGGCAGGGACACCACCAGCTCGAAGCCCGGGTTCCCGGGCCACCACGGGACCAGGAAGGTGGCGGAAGTGCCCCGCTGTGCCCTCCGTTTGCAACGGAGGAAGTTCCTCACGATGTCAATGAAGTCGGAGAACGGCAGGTTGCCCCAGGCGTTGTGGCCGGAGAAGTCCATGACCCGTGCGTCGTCCTCCTTGGTCCAGCCCACTCTGCAGAAAGAGTTGGCCCCGTTCTCCGAGACGCAGCAGTCCACCGTGAAGGGCCCCAGCTGCACATCCAGCGGGTGCCAGAGGGTGGGAATGAGCATCCAGTCGTCACGGTCCCCGATCCACACCAGCCGCTGCTTGTCCGCCTCGAACCTCGCCCGAAAGTCCTCAACTCGATCACGGGAGAGGAGGTCCGCGTAGATGTTGTCCTCGGAGGAAATGTACACGGGGCGAAGGCGGACATCATGCTGTACACACACGTAGAAGAGCTGGCGGAGCAGAGGAATGTAGGCCGCCGGCCCCCACCACTTCTCCACCTGGCCGATGACGCAGTTGTTGTCGATGCGGATCACAACGGTCTTGCCCGTGATGTACTTGCCCCACAGCACGATGGCCCAGAAGACGGTGAAGAGCTCGAGGTAGCCGATGTCGTAGCTCTCCGGGCAGTCCGGCCTGAACGGGAAGTAGGGCTCCTGGGGCTGGCAGACCAGCCAAGCCCATGTCACCGCGAACCACCTGCGGTCCAGCACCGCGCCCATGCCCTTACCCGTGGATGCATCGGAGCAGAACCACTCCCACTTGATCTCCACCCGGTCCAAACGGACCTTGCGCCCGTTGTACAGGCGGATGACCGTCACGATCACCTTCAGGTCCTGCACGACCTTGTCCGTCAGGCGAAGGTACCTCCCCCTGGCTCGGGCCAGGAGGGCGTGGGCGTAGCGGGTGTAGAGGGAGAGCCCGTACACCACCTGCCCGCAGAAGGCCAGGAGCCCAAGCAACCCCTCCATCAGTGTGCGGGGTACCTGGGAGCCCGCAAGAGCCCCCAGCCTGCGGATGTCAGCAATCTTCTGCTGTACCACCAGAATCCGGTCCTCGGAGATGCTCGCCGTGCACTGGTTGCCCTCGGTGGAGAGCAGGATGCCAAGGAACTCCATGGCCTGGAATGGCCCCTCACACTTGTCATCGTTGACCTCAAAGCCCAGGAAGGTCACGAACTCTCTGAGGAGCAACAGGAACTCAGAAACGACCTTTTTGCTACCAATCAACAGGAAGTCATCTAAGTACCCCACAATCGAGGCACCCTGTGCCTTCATCCACCGAACAATTCCCCGGGTAAACCTCATGAAGATGCCCGGCATGGCGGAGTTGCCGAAGGGCGCTCTGGTGTCCGCCAGCACCTCCTCATCCCACTCGAAGACGTGGGCAATCCAGTACATGGCCGCCACCGGGACGGAGCGGTAGGCCGCGGTGAGATCGAGCTTGGCCATCCACAGGCCCGGGCGCAACAGGGCGTAGGCATCCTTGATGGAAGAGAACTTCTCCTTCTCCAAGTCAATCCTCGAGTTCACTCCCACATCCTCGGGTCGGGAGTAATCCCACACCGGTCTGAACTTGATGACGCCCTTCCGCTCCTTGGCGACCACGCCCACAGCGGAGATGCCCTGAATGCTCCACTCCATCTTGACCATCACGACGTTGCCCGCGGCCCTCTCCTTGCGGATCTCCTTGTCCATGGCCTCCCAATGCTCAGCGGGCACGTAGTTCTCCACCGTGTAAAAGGTGTCCTCCGGCACCGACTTGAAGGGGAATCCAACCCCGCAAGCTGCACCTCGTACGAGAAAGACCTTGTCGGGGTCCGTCTTAAAGGCAGCCGCCATCCTGCAGGCGTTGGCTGTCATATTCGGCACCGAAGCTCCCGCATCCCGTAGCTCCGAGATGAACTCCTGCCACTGAGTCACCGATGTACCTGCAGCTGCGAGTGACACAGTGGTAGTGTCCTGCCACAGCTTCCTCAGTAGAGGTGGCCAAAGCCTGGAAGCTGTGACGGGAGCGGGCATCGGCCCAATGTCTACCTCCCCTGCGACAAAGGAAGACTCATGGCAAGGTTGGCCGGCCTCATCCCACACCTTTGAGAAGGAATGGGGCGCCGTTGGCAACGGCATCACGCCCGCAACGTCGGCGGGTAGAGCAACTCTCCCCGGAGAAGCTCGCCGTGCCACTTTGGCCTGAATGTCATCACGTGAACTCCTCCTCGGAGGGCTCACCTGCGGCCGCCTACGGGGAGAAGGCCTTCTGCATGCGGGCACAAGTGCCCCTCGTGCCAAAGTACCATCCCCGCGACAACCGCGGTCCACCACTAGCACCTCAGTGCCTACCTCTCCCGCCCGTGCGGCACTCCCTTCGCTGTCATGTGCCTTCACCACCCGAGCCACAGCAATCTCGGGTGGCAGGCTGCCATCTCACTTAACCGTGCACGCCTGTTGGGCGTGCTTGCCCCCACACTTCGAGCAAACGTGGGGGCGGGGGCAGTCAGGAGTAGAACACCCCTTGGTCTTGTTGAAGTTCCAGCAGTGCTCGCCCGCGAACGACTTGGGCTTCTTGAGCGCTGCTGGCTTCGTTGGAGTCGAGTCCAGCCGAGGCGCCTTCGGGGACTTTGGGTTCGGGGACGCCCGCGATGACGGGGTGTAGATGTCAGTCCCCTCCCGAGACTTCAGTAGCTGGAACTCCTGCCACACCGTATTCACACGGTGCTCGGACATGTCCGCCCTGTTGTCAGTAACGAGCTTCATCAAGAAGTCGTAAAACTCCAACATCACAGTGAATCCAAACTGCGAAACACGCAGTTTAAACCAAGAATGGAAGGAGAGGAGCACCCTTCCTTGCTCCTTAGAGGGGCACTCCACCGCAATGCGCAAAAACGCCTGCTCCCACTCTTCGATGGTCTTGCACTTGGTCTTGAGATGAAGCCGCGACTTGCCGTCGAGGCCCAATTCCCAGCGCGGCTCCTCGTCCTCCGCAAAGGTACGAAGCGGACGAACGCGCAAGTCCACCCCCTTGTGTAGGCCCCCCAAAGGGACAACAGGGGCCAAACGGGTTAACAGGGAGCCACCTGAAAACTGGGCAGCCTCCTCAGAGACTGGGTCGCCTCGAACCGCAGCCTCGATGTCCGACTCGCGTTGGCGGTACAACTCCGCTTTCGCCGGGGTCTTCGGAACAATCATCTGAGTTCCCACGGCAGGCATCGCCCTCTCGGGCAACGGAGCAGCGGTCCGCGCTCCCCCAAGGGCCTGAAAGTCAGTGGTTACGAAAGCAGGGTCCACCAGTGAGACAAATTCCTGCCAACCAGTCAGTGTCTTCTTTAACAAGAAGACGCGCGCTTGCAACAACTCCATCGTCGCTCGCGGACCCACCAAGGTGTCCGGATCTTCGGCCAAAAGCTCCCTGCAAAGGTGTAGGAGCAGCGGCATTTTTGCCGGACGAACAGTTTCAAACGGGTCCGCCCCAAACCGGGTGTTACCCGTGGCAACAATCACTGCTGAAAGCCTGCGAGCATGTACCAACAAAACTTCCGCGAGCACATCTAAAGTCTGGAGAGACCACTTCTCCGTAACGTGCGATGACTGCGCAAGTTCCTCCAAAAGGAGCTGAATCGCAGGGTCCACCGCTGCTATTGCCAGGCCGACTGGCGCGGCTGCTAACGCAGCCGCATGTGCCGTGGCTTGCGCGGTAATCTGAGCCTGCATCGCGGCAAGTGCCGCTGCATGATCCGCTGCCTGTTTTTGAAATTGAGTCTGTAAAAGTTGCAGAACTGGGTCAACCGCAGCGCCCGGCGCACCCGGAGCTGCGCCCAAACCAAGGGCCCCCGGAATCGGCAGTATAGCGCCCGGAGCTCCCGCGACTGGAACTTGTGATGCCGCAAAAACACGCAGTGACTGTAAAAAGGACCCAGCATGTTTCCACCGTTGAATCGATTGCTCTCGAACATTACGCCAAATGGCTAAACCGGCACCTGTCTCCCAATCAAATGGCAGCCTGAATCCGGAAGGTGTCGCGCCGTCTTGGAGCAAAATGCCTGCCAACTGTAACCTGGCAAGGTGAGGGATCTCTGGCGGCGGAATACGCACGGAAATGGCCGGTCCAACCGGCTGAAGACGCAAAATTAACTGCTTGGAAGCCTCCAAAAATTTCGCACGACCGATCCTGGCAGTAGCAACCGTGTCGAAAAAAACTGCTGCCGCTGTAATCGCCGGAAGCACTTGAGGCGCTGTGTAAGCCGCGCGCACTTCCTCAGGAGTAGGAGCAGGGATCGGAGCGGCCATATTTCTCAAAATTGCGCGGAAACGTTCTCACTTCAGCAACTAAAGCTGGAAGAAAAAGCTGAACGGTGCTATGCACCTGAGGGCGTGAAGTGAGGAAACTGGCTGTAACGATGTTACAGTCAGTTTATGCAACTCTCTCACAACCGATGCCTCGGCTGTGTGCTGATCGGGCCTAGCGGCCCGATCGGGCCTGAGCAGGGTCCCTGGGTCCCTAGATCTAACGATCGGGGAGCCTCCTGGCGATCAGGCCCTGCAGATCTAACGATCTGCAGGGGGCGCGAATCGGGAGCCGAGTTCGCGGCCCCCCCCGGCAGCTAGCGCTGCCAGATGGCGAGGCCATCTCTCCCCCCAGTGGACAGGCCGGCTGGGGGGCTGTGATCCGATTGCAGGCGGATAACCGAAATTATAGTGCCAATAATTTTGGACTAAATTGGAGCCTGCGGAATTTTGGAGGTTTCTGTGCCGGTAGATCGATCAGAGTTTCCTGAGCCGTTAGATCAAATCAGAGTTAGATCTAAAGGTTTTACACTTGACGGTATTTAGGAGTTCCGCCCGTGGGAATCCGCAGCTCTGTTCTTTTGCCTTCGCAAAAGAACTTCACAAGAAATTTTCCTCGCGGGAAATTCTTAGTGCGGCACACTGCAAATTTTTACCCCACATTTTAACGTTACTGTGGAAGTCTAAAACTCTTGACGACTTACGAAAATGGCCGATCAAGGAGGTGAGCAAGGCGAGTCGGAGCACACCTCTGGTGCGTCAGAACAACCGGCGCTGAAGACCGGGATGGAATCCTTGTTGGAGCAACAGGGCGCCATGATGAAGCTCATGATGGAGCAAATGAAGACTCTCGCAGCGAGAGTTGAAGTCGCGGAGGAGGCGGCAGCGACAGCTGCCTCCCAAGCTGGTGGTTCCGCTCAGAGCGGAGACGCGGAGTTGGAGGCATTAAAAAAACTCCCGTACGTTAGACAATTATTATTTGGAAAATAATAATTTGGGTTATTGTAGAAGCTACGCACACGAACCCTAAGTGTAGGGTCGCCAGGCCCGTCTGCCAGATCGATGCCACACCGTTGTCTGTGGCATCGGGACGGGGGGAGTCATCGATCACCGTGATCGATGACACGTGACACGTCTGGGCTTGACATGAGAAGGTAGTTGTTAACAACTTTCTCAAGAGGTGTCAAGCAGTTTTTCGGAATCTCAGCCTCAGGAGCAACGCTCCATCTCTGTTCTTCCTTTCTTTTGATTCCGAAAATGTATTCGCAAAATTCTTGAATATCGCGCAGCGTATATCACAATTTTTCGCTTGTCTGCGCGCGGATGTCTGGGCAGTTGAAAGCTGGGCAGAGAGGATCGTACGGACAACCCACGGAGAAAGACGCGGGAACGCAGACCGACATTGCAGGAGTGCGCGCGTCTTTGGAGGATCGTACTGACAGGAGGGACTGGTCGCATCTGGTTGGCAGAGGGACTGATTGGCAGAGGTACGACCTTTGGCCTGCGGGAGGAGCTTGGGAGACATGGGAGGTCAACGAGGAGAAGGCGGGAGCCGCAGGTGGTCGTCCCCGGAGGTGAACAGGACTCTAGATCAGTACCGGCGGGCGGCGGTTTGGTGCACCAAAACCAGGGTCGCAGCGGTGGAGCGGCTGTTGGTGCTGGCTCATCCTTCCAGGCCGACAACGAAGGACGTAGTGCTGGAGGAACGGAGGGACATGCTGATCGAGTTCCAGAGGCTGAAAGAGGCGATCGTAGGCGACATGCCGAGGGACCTGGAGGACCCCACAGATGATCTAGTGGAGGTGGGGCTCCTCGAGACTGATCGGCGGGTGGTGCGCGGCAATTGGCAGCTGGGGGGGGGCGGGGACAGATGGGATCGCAGAGTCATGGCGTGGGCGGCAGCAGCGAGGGACATGCAGCAAGAGACGCGGCCAAGTGCGCAGCCTTCTCCGAACGGGAGTGGCAGTCCCGGATCTTCGGGGCCGTCACCCAGAGGCGTGCTGCGCTCGGAGGAGGAAGTGCAGCGCATGGTGGACGCAGCAGTCGCGGCGGCGCTGGCAGGGCGCGACCCGATCGGCAAGGGAGGCGGCAGTACGGAGCGTGATCCACCCGCTTCACTGCGGGATGTGGCGCGGGCGTCGGTGGGGAGGCGCCGAGGATGGTCATGGACGGAGTGCGAGCGAGTGATCACAGAGATCAGAGTGGCTGCAGCACGTCAGGCAGCCGAGCTGGCGCGGGTGAAGCACGATTTCGGGCGGCACCCAGCTAGGCGATTGGAGCCGTGGGAGTTCGAGCTGCTGGACGACCGGTTTCCGGCGTGCAGGCAGGAGTAGTGCGGGCTGGAGGAACTCCCTGAGAGCAGGAAGGTGCGCACGAAGCACTTGCATGCGTACATCGACCTCGCGCTGCGTGAGCTGGCGGACATGCAGCGGGCACTGGCAGATGTGCCGGGGATCGAGCAGCCGGCGTTCGATGAGGAGTGGGCGGCAGCAGCTGCGGCGAGCAGGAAGAGGCGCGCGGTGCGGCAGCCTAGTGGATCGGACGGCGAGGACAGCGAGAGTGAGGAGAGGAAGCGGGTGGCAGCGAAGGCGCGATTTGGGTCGCTTCGCACGGCGACGGACGAGGAGTTGCGACGAGCGCTGGACGGCAGCCTGGCGGTGAAGGACATCACGCGCCCGCCAAGTGAGCATGCTGTGCCTGCTAGGCCCTTTCTCCCCGCAGGTGGGGCGCTCAAGGGGATGGACATCCGGGTGTCGCGTCCCGGAGGCGACTTCGAGGAGGGGGGCGCGGAGTGGCGGCTGGATGCGAAGAGGGGGCTCGTGCTGGAGGCGAAGGCCAAGCACTGCCGCAGTTTCGACGAGTGGGACGAGACGTTTACGGTGCTGGTGTGCAAGGCCCCCGAGGAGGCGCGGGACCTGCTGCTACAGTTCAGACGGTGGATGCGGCTCATGTCGATCGACTACTCGTGGGACCACTTGCGCAAGTTCTACGACCATCTCTGTGTGCGCATGGAGAAGGAGGCCTCCACTACCTTTGAGCTGGTGTCGTACACGGCCCATTGGGAGATGTACAAGCGGGACAAGGGCATCAAGGAGAAGGGCTACGGAGGGGGTGGTGGGGGTGGTGGCGGCGGCGGGGGCACAGGAGGTGCCGGCAACCGCTACCCAAAGAAGCCGCGGGTGCCGGAGCCGAAGCAGCCGGATGCAGGCGTAGCGAAGCCGGACAAGCCCGGTAAGCGGCGGGACGATGACAGGCGATCGCGGCGCGCCTGTTATGATCACAACTCACAGGCGGGATGTGGGAGGAAGTCCTGCAGGTTCTCTCACCACTGCCTCAAGTGCGAGAGCAAGAACCATGTGCACTACGATGGGCACGAGTGCACGGCGCCGGCGGGCGCCCGGGGATGATGGGACTCGCGGTGGAGCCCGGGGGAGGCCACGCCCCCGGGGGAGCCGGAAGGTGGCGGGGGGGCGCGGGGGGCGCCAGACGGGGAGATCGTTGCGGAGCCGGAGGAAGGGTACGCGGAGGATGTGACGATGGCGAGCGACGATCGGGAGCCCGAGCCTGCAGGCGAGGCGCGCGAGATGCAGGTGGAGGACGCGGAGCTGTGGTGGGCACGGCTTCGGAAGATGCTGGTAGCGCCGGTGTGGGATGCAGCGGGGGCACCGTTGCCAGCGGCGCCGGCTGCGGCGCCGGCGGTGCCCCCGGCGGGTACCGGGTGCGGTGAGCACTACCCGGCGGTGGCAAAGTCGAGGTCGGCGAGGTGGCCGTCATTGCGTGCAGCGATCGTGGAGGGCGCCAGGGCGAGAGGCCTCTCCGGTACGGGCACGACGGAGGAGGAGCGCTTCCAGCAGGAGGTGCGCGATGTGGGAGCGCAGGTACCGCTGATGTCGGAGCGGGCGCATCTTCTCGCGGAGGCGCTGAAGGATTGGCTAGACGTGGCCTTCCTGGTGCGAGGTGCGGCATGTGGCGTCGGTTTCCCTTTTGTAGGCAAGGAGCCGGATGAGCCGTACGTCGTGCAGAATTACGTGGGGGACGAGCACGCGGAGGCCATGACCGCGGAGCTCGCGAAGGAGATGGCCGCGGGGAGGATCTTTGACGCGCGCGATTGGCTACCGCGGGGCGTCTCGGCCCTCAGGATGGTGGAGCGACTCCGCAAGGGGAAGCTCAAGTACCGTCCCGTTTGGGACTACTCGCGACCTTCGTTCGTCGGCGTCAACGACTGGATCGACCTCCAAAAGGACGAGTTCACGTCGGTCAAGGACGCGTACGCGCTGCTGCGACCGGGCATGTACATGGTGAAGGTGGACCTGGAGGAGGCGTATAGGTCTTTGCCTGTTGCGTCGCAGTACTGGGCAGCGCAGTGCTTCCAGTGGCGCGGCGTGCGGTACATGGACACGCGCAGCCCTTTCGGGAACCGCGCGTTACCGGGCATCTTCATGCGCTACACGCGGGCGATTGTTGCGTGGATGCAGGCGCAGGGGGTGCCGTGCGTCGGGTACCTTGATGACTTCTTCATGGTGGCGCGCACGGCAGCTGAGGCTCAGGAGATGATGGACCTCTTGATCGAGTTCGTGACCATGCTAGGCTTCAAGGTGAACACATTCGTCTCCTGCAATCATCACAAGTGAACACGACTGCAAGATGTGGATAACAATTTCGTTAGAATTAAATTGTTACCATTAGCTAGCTGGGGTACCCCCCTTCAGAGTGTGAACGGTGCTCTGTGCTACATGCTGACTACTGGCAAGCAAGGCTGGTCCACGTCTGTCCGAGTCATGTTCACAACAAGTCTCTCTCACTCTAGATTGCCGTTTGGTGAAACTGTGGCTCTCTCTCTGCAGTGGTGACAATGGAAGCTTCCACGAAGCTGCTAGCTAGCAGGTTGCAAGCAGGTTCTCTGAAGGATCTCCGAAGGTTCTCCGAGGTGGCTCCAGCTGGTCTCACGTCCAGCTGAGCCCGAAGCTTCCACACACCCAACTCGGGCTGGCCCCTAACGGTGGCCACACAGGCCTTGATGAACACCTACGGACCGGGTCAATCAAGGGGGGCAACACAGACTTGCGCCAAAGTGCCGTCGCCTGTCAGACTTGCACCAAAGTGCCGTCGCCTGTCTAGCTTAACGGCTAGGCCCTGCCCTAGGGAAACACTGCAGCACTGAGACAACACACCCAACCCCTCGGCAAGCACACTAGAGCAAGAGAGGGCCACGGGTGGAGCACGCACGTGACAGCCTAGCGGCCAGCTCGGTGTGCTGCGGTGGCCGCAGCGGCACCTTCGGCCATGGCCGAGGGGAGGAGCAGCTGCTGCTCCCAGCCGAGGTCAATTTACAGCTTGTAGCAGTCCGAGGCCCAGTCACCGTGGGCCTGGATAAGGTGGTCCGCCACCGCCAGCCCGGAGGCTGCTGTCGCCCCGCCCCGCCTGAAGGAGTGCCCTGAATAGGCCTTCGGGTCCAGGCCCGCCCACTCCGCCAGCTTGCGGAAGGTGCTCACAAAGAAGGAGTGGGTGAGGGGCTTGAGGCGGCCCTTTGCGTCCTCGATGCAGAAGAGGGGCCCGTCCTCCCCGAGCCCCGGGCCCTCCATGACCCGCCGAAGCGAGGTCACCGGGCAGATAGGAGAGCCCGGCACGTGGCGCATCTGCACGTGGTGGTAGCGCTCGCCCGCCTGAATGGTCTTCGAGTGCCTCACTCTGATGTCCGCTGAGGTGGAGTCGGGGAAGGTCACATCCGACCGCACCAAGTGCCCCCGCGGGTTCCATGCTTCAGCTTTCTCGACGGACACGTTGTCTTTCCTGAAGAAGCAGAAGAAGCAAGTGTCCATGGCAGCAAAGACCACGTTCTCGTTGAAGTTGTGGGGGTTCAGCACCCCCACAATGAGGAGAAGCTCCTCGAACCCCATCGGCATCACCTGCTTGGACGGAGTGTCCCACCGTCGCCCACAGCCCTGCAGCACGGCATGCACTGCTCACCTCTGCCGCACCGGGATCCACTCGAAGCCGAGCTGCACGTGGAGTGCTCGCACTCCTGAAGTGTACTTCTTGGCCGTGTCGGGCTTCACCGCCCGCTCGGTGACCATGTACACCACCCAATCTGCCAGCACCGCATCCTCCGCTGGCCGCATCTTGTCCAAGAAGCCTCTGGCCCTGCCTGAGATGCAGAATGACACCCAGCTCCTCACACCGGTGGAGTAGGCTGTCTGGGTGTTGAGGGCGAAGCACTCCGAGTGCAGTGTGACAGTCCGAGCCCGCAGAGTGTCGAGGAAGACCTTTGCTCACCCCGTGACCCCCGTGAGCTCGGTGTCAGTCCAGCTCACCTCACAGGGGGGGCAATGCACCACAATGACAGGCCAGTCAGTGGTGCCTCAGAAGGTGCGCCCTCCGCCCTCAGGTGAGGGGGCGGTGAACTGGGCACTGTTGCGCTCCCATCTGCGCACAATCTTGAACACGCCTGGCAAGGACACCACCAGCTCGAAGCCCGGGTTCCCGGGCCACCACGGCACCAGGAAAGTGGCGGAAGTGCCACGCTGTGCCCTCCGTTTGCAACGGAGGAAGTTCCTCACGATGTCAATGAAGTCGGAGAATGGCAAGTTGCCCCAGGCGTTGTGGCCGGAGAAGTCCATGACACGCGCGTCGTCCTCTTTGGTCCAGCCCACTCTGCAGAAGGAGTTGGCCCCGTTCTTCGAGACGCAGCAGTCCACCGTGAAGGGCCCCAACTGCACATCCAGCGGGTGCCAGAGGGTCGGGATAAGCATCCAGTCGTCACGGTCCCCGATCCACACCAGCCGCTGCTTGTCCGCCTCGAACCTCGCCCGAAAGTCCTCAACCCGGTCACGGGAGAGGAGGTCCGCGTAGATGTTGTCCTTGGAAGAGATGTACACGGGGCGAAGGCGGACATCATGCTGCACACACACGTAGAAGAGCTGGCGGAGCAAAGGAATGTAAGTTGCCGGCCCCCACCACTTATCCACCTGGCCGATGACACAGTTGTTGTCGACACGGATAACAACGGTCTTGCCGGTGATGTACTTGCCCCACAGCACGATGGCCCAGAAGACGGTGAAGAGCTCGAGGTAGCCGATGTCGTAGCTCTCCGGGCAGTCAGGTCTGAATGGAAAGTAGGGCTCTTGGGGCTGGCAGTTAAGCCCATGTCACCGCGAACCACCTGCGGTCCAGCACCGCGCCCATGCCCTTGCCCATGGACGCATCGGAGCAGAACCACTCCCACTTGATCTCCACCCGGTCCAATCGGACCTTGCGCCCGTTGTACAGGCGGATGACCGTCACGATCACCTTAAGGTCCTGCACGACCTTGTCCGTCAGGCGAAGGTACCTCCCCTTGACCTGGGCTAGGAGGGCGTGGGCGTAGCGGGTGTAGAGGGAGAGCCCATACACCACCTGCCCGCAGAAAGCCAAGAGCCCAAGCAACTCCTCCATCAGTGTGCGGGGCACCTGGGAGCCTGCAAGAGCCCCCAGTCTGCGGATGTCGGCAATCTTCTGCTGCACCACCAAAATGCGGTCCTCGGAGATGCTCGCCGTGCACTGGTTGCCCTCGGTGGAAAACAGAATGCCAAGGAACTCAATGGCCTGGAATGGCCCCTCACACTTGTCATCGTTGACCTCGAAGCCCAGGAAGGTTACGAACTCTCTGAGAAGCAACAGAAACTCAGAAACCACCTTTCTGCTACCAATTAACAAAAAATCATCAAGGTACCCCACGATCGAGGCACCCTGTGCCTTCATCCATCGAACAATGCCCCGGGTAAACCTCATGAAGATGCCTGGCATGGCGGAGTTGCCAAAGGGCGCTTTGGTGTCCGCCAGCACCTCCTCATCCCACTCGAAGACGTGGGCAATCCAGTACATGGCCGCCACCGGAACGGAGCGGTAGGCCGCGGTGAGATCGAGCTTGGCCATCCACAGGCCCGGGCGCAGCAAGGCGTAGGCATCCTTGATGGAAGAGAACTTCTCCTTCTCCAAGTCAATCCTCGAGTTCACTCCCACATCATCGGGCCGGGAGTAATCCCACACAGGTCTGAACTTGATGACGCCCTTCCGCTCCTTGGCGACAACGCCCACAGCGGAGATGCCTTGGATGCTCCACTCCATCTTGACCATCACGACGTTGCCCGCAGCTCTCTCCTTGCGGATCTCCTTGTCCATGGCCTCCCAATGCTCAGCGGGCACGTAGTTCTCCACCGTGTAAAAGGTGTCCTCCGGCACCGAGCTGAAAGGGAATCCAACCCCGCAAGTTGCACCCCGCACGAGAAAGACCTTGTCGGGGTCCGTCTTGAACTCAGCCGCCATCCTGCAGGCGTTGGCTGTCATGTTCGGCACAGAAGCGCCCGCCTCCCGCAGCTCTGAGATGAACTCCTGCCACTGGGTCACCGATGTACCTGCAGCTGCAAGCGACACAGTGGTAGTGTCCTGCCACAGCTTCCTCAGCAGAGGCGGCCAAAGCCTCGAAGCTGTGACGGGAGCGGGCATCGGCCCAATGTCCACCTCCCCTGCAACAAAGGAAGAATCATGGCAAGGCTGGCCGGTCTCATCCCACACCTTTGAAAAGGAGTGAGGCGCCGTCGGTAACGGCATCACACCCGCAACGTCGGCGGGTAGAGCAACTCTCACCGGAGAAGCTCGCCGTGCTACCTTGGCCGGGATGTCAGAGTTCTTGGGCGAGAAATCCAAGTTCTCGCCCGAAAATTTCAGATTCTCGCCCGAGAAATTTACGGGTCGCGTGCGTGGGTCATACACCCCAACTGTCACCGGAGAAGCTCGCCGTGGCACCTTGACCTGGATGTCCTCTCGTGAGCTCCTCCTCGGAGGGCTCACCTGCGGCCGCCTACGGGGAGAAAGCCTTCTGCATGCGGGCGCAAGTGCCCCTCGTGCCAAAGTACCAACCCCGCGACAGCCGCGGTCCACCTCTGGCACCTCAGTGCCTACCTCTCCCGCCCATGCGGCACTCCCTTCGCTGTCATGTGCCTTCGCCACCCGAGCCACAGCAATCACGGGTGGCAGGCTGTCAAATCACCTGATTGTGCACGCCTGTTGGGCGTGCTTGCCCCCACACTTCCTGCAAACATGGGGACGAGTGCAGTCCGGGTTGGGACACCCAGTGACCTTGTTGAAGTTCCAGCAGCACTCGCCCGTAAACTTCTTGGGCTTCTTGAGTTCAGCTAGTTGTGGAGTCGGGTCTACTCAAGGCACCTTCGGGGACTTCGGGTTTGGGGACACCCGTGATGACGGTGTGTAGATGTCTGTCCCCTCCCGAGACTTCAGCAGCTGAAAACCTTGCCACACCGTGTTCACCCGGTGCTCCGACATGTCCGCACTGTTGTCAGTGACGAGCTTCATCAAGAAGTCGTAGAACTCCAACATCACTGTGAAGCCAAACTGCGAGACACGCAGTTTAAACCAAGAGTGGAAGGAAAGAAGCACCCTTCCTTGCTCCTTAGAAGGGCATTCCACCGCGATGCGCAGAAATGCCTGTTCCCACTCTTCGATGGTCTTACACTTGGTCTTCAGATGCAGCCGCGACTTGCCGTCTAGCCCCAGCTCCTAGCGCGGCTCTTCGTCTTCCGCAAAAGTACGGAGCGGACGAACTCGCAAGTCCACTCCCTTGTGCAAGCCCCCCAATGGAACAACAGGGGCCCGACGGGTCAACAGGGAACCACCTGAGAACTAGGCAGCTTCCTCAGAAACCGGGTCACCTCGCACCGCAGCCTCAATGTCCGACTCCCGTTGGCGATACAGTTCCGCCTTCGCCGGGGTTCTCGGAATCACCATCTGTGTCCCAACCGCAGGCATCGCTCTCTCGGGCAACGTAGTAGCAGTCCGTGTACCCCCAAGTGCCTGAAAATCGGTCGTGACGAAAGAAGGATCCACCAGTGAAACAAATTCTTGCCATCCAACCAGTGTCTTCTTTAGCAAGAAGACGCGTGCCTGCAAAAGTTCAACTGTCGCCCGCGGACCTACCAACGTGTCTGGGTCCTCAGTCAAAAGCTCCCGGCAGAAATGAAGGAGTAATGGCATCTTAGCCGGGCGAACAGTCTCGAAAGGGTCCGCCCCAAACCGGGTGGAGCCCGTGGCGACAATCACAGCCGAAAGTCTGCGAGCGTGCACTAGTAAGACCTCCGCGAGCACGCCCAAAGTTTGAAGGGACCACTTCTCCGTAACATGAGCCGATTGTGACAATTCCTCTAAAAGCAACCGAATCGTAGGGTCTACTGCCGCCACTGCTAGCCCGGCTAGAGCGGCTGCCAACGCGGCCGCATGTGCCGTAGCTTGTGCCGTAATTTGAGCTTGCATCGCGGCAAGGGCCGCAGCGTGATCCTCTCCTTGCTTCTGTAACTGCGTCTGCAAGAGTTGCAAAACCGGGTCAAAAACCGCAGCGCCCGGCGCACCCGCAGCTGCCCCCGCACCGGGGGCCCCAAGAATCGGCAGTATTGCGCCCGGAGCTCCTGTGACTGGAACTTGCGCTGCGGCGAACACTCGCAGCGACTGCAGCAAAGAACCAACATGTTTCCACCGCTGAATTGATTGTTCACGAACATTGCGCCAAAGCGCGTGACCGGCACCTGTCTCCCAGTGGATCGGAAGTCTGAAACCAGAAGGTGTCGTAATGTCCGGAAGCAAAATACCCGCCAAGTGTAGCCTGGCAAGGTGAGGAACCTTCGGCGGCGGAATGTGCACGGAAATAGCCGGGCCAACTGGCTGTAAACGTAAAATTAATTGCTCAGAAGACTCCAGAAATTTAGCGCGGCCGAACCTGGCAGTAACTACCGAGTCGTAAAAGGTTGCTGCCGCCGTAATCGCCGGAAGTACCTGAGGCGCCGTATAAGCTGCGCGCACGTCTGCAGCGGTAGGATCAGGAATAGGAGCGGCCATAATTTCTTAAATTGCGCGGAAATATTCTCACTTCAGCAACTAAAGCTGGAAGAAAAAGCTGAACGGTGCTATGCACCTGAGGGCGTGAAGTGAAAAAACTGGTTGTAAAGATGTTACAGTCAGTTTAAGAACTCCCTCACAGCCGATACCTCGGTTGTGTGCTGATCGGGCCGAACAGCCCGATCGGGCCTGAGCAGGGTCCCCGGGTCCCTAGATCTAACGATCAGGGAGCCTCCTGGCGATCAGGCCCTGCGGATCTAACGATCTGCTGGGGGCGTGAATCGGGAGCCCGAATTCGCCCCCCGGCAGCTAGCACTGCCAGATGGCGAGGCCATCTCTCCCCCACAGTGGACAGGCCGGCTGGGGGCTGTGATCTGATTGCAGGCGGATAACCGAAATTATAGTGCCAATAATTTTGGAACAGAGCCAAGTGTGAGGGTCCAGCGCGACGTCTGGAGTTCCTTGGCGTGTTGTTGTGTGCACTGATGGCGCGAGATGCACAGCGTCGATCGACGAGGAGCGCGTGCATCAGGTGACGAGCAGGCTGCGGGAGATGCGCGCGGAGGCGGCGACGGGACCGGTGCGCAGGCGGAAGCTGGAGTCGTTGCTGGGCCTGCTGGCCTTTTGCGCTCTGGTGGTGTGGGGGTTGTCGCTCTACACGCGACAGGGCTTCGCGCTCGTCGTGGCGACATCGGGCAGGTCGCGCGTGACGGTGAGCACGGGCGTCATGCAGGACCTCAAGGTGGTGGAGCGCGTCATCCGTTTGTACAACGGGCGCAGGGTGGTGCTGCACAAGGAGGACGTGCACGAGGACGCCTTCGCGACGGACGCGTCGCTGAGGAAGGGGATGGGCGGACATTGCCAGCCCGACTACTTCCTCGTCTCGTGGGAGGACCTGGCGGAGATGCCGCAACGCGACTTCTACCCTTTCACGAGCAAGGCGAAGTCCCACATCAACTACCTCGAGCTCTTCGCGGTGTGGTGGGCGCTGGCGCTGTGGGCGCACAGGCTGTCGGGGTGGACGCTGGTGGTACGGATCGACAACCAGTGCGCGCTCACTCAGGTGGACAAGTTCTGGGGGCCGGTCGAGTACATCCCGCTGCTGCGCAAGATCTTCTACCTCTGCGCGCAGCACGACATCCGGCTGCGCCCCAAGTACATCTCGTCGAAGGACAACCTCCTGGCGGACTTGCTCTTGCGGCTGAAGCTCGAGGAGTTCCACATGCGGTGGGCGATGCGCAAGCGGGAGGTGCTGTGGAGGCAAGTTTGGGACGACTGGCAGTTCTCCCCGGTCCTGTTCGCGGAGATGGATGAGGAGTTCGGGCCGTTCACCCTTGACGCGTGCGTGGCGTCCTCGCGGGCGAACGCATTCTGCGTGCGGAGTTGGAGCGCGGAGGATGACGCGCGCAAGCAGCGCTTCGACGGGATCAACGCGTGGGCGAACCTCCCATTCTCGGTGATGAACGAGATCTTGCTCAACTTCCTGAAGTGCAAGCGCAAGCAGCAGATGGGCACGGGCGGGTGCTTCCTGGTGCCGGTGTGGGAGGGGGACGAGGCGTACGAGCTGGTGTCGGGGATGCGCGAGGTGTTCCGTCCGGTGCGCAAGTACCGGGCGGGCACGATGCTCTTCACGGCGCCAGCGCTGGACGGCAAGGGCCGCTCAGAGTGGGGGCCCACTCGGTGGGATGTGCTGGTGGTGCGCGTGCCGCTGGAGCCAGTGGAGTTGCCTGACTGGGTGTGATCGGGGCGCAGAGGAGCTGCTGGAGGAGCTGGCAGTGGCGGTGGAGCGCTACCAGGACGGGGCGTACGCCGAGAGCACGCAGAGGTCCTACGACACGGGGGTCAAGGCCTTCCTCACGTTCTGTGTGCGATTCGCGTGCCTGGGCACGCTGGAGCCATTGCTCCCGGCGTCGGATGCCACGCTGGCGCGCTTCATTGCCTTCTCAGCATGGTTCGTGCAGCCAGGGACGATCAAGTCCTACCTGGCAGGCGTGCGGTCCCTTCACTTGCAGCAGGGGGTGGAGTGGACGCCGGTGGCTCACCGGTTCTGGGTGGCAGCAGCTCTGCAGGGCGTGCGCAGGATGTGGGACCGGCCCGCCAAGCCGGTGATGCCCATCACGTTGCGGGACCCGGCGCGCATGGCGGAGTTTGCTGACATGGAGACGATCACGGGCTTGGCGCTGTGGGCGGCCATCTTGGTGGGGTTCTACGGTTTGTTCCGCAAGGACAACCTCACTGTGGGGAAGTCCCAGGCGTGGAACGCCAGGGGCGCGCTGGTGAGGGAGGACGTGCTCTTCGCGGAGGCTGGAGATGTGGTGTGGATCCGAGTGTGACACTCGAAGACCATCCAGTGCGGGGAGCGCTACCACTGGGTGCCGTTGGTGGCGGTGCCGAGGTCGAGGCTGTGGCCGGTGGACGCCCTCCGCCGGCTCATGCTGGCCACGGAGGGCCTGCCGGAGGAGGCGCCCCTCTTCCAGGTGGAGGGGAGGGGCAAGCGGGGCGCGCTAGCGCCTATGTCGCACGCGGCGCTGGTGGCGGGGCTGAAGAGCCTGGCCGAGCGGGTGGGGTTGGACCCAGCCCGGTATGCCGGGCACTCGCTCCGTAGGGGCAGGGCCACGGCAGCCATGCGGCTGAAGGTGGAGAAGCTCTACATCAAGTTGCAGGGGGACTGGAAGTCCGATTGCTGGGAGAGGTACGGCGAGCTGGACGACGAGCAGCGGCTCATCCTTCCGGCCGCGTTCGCGGAGGCAGCGAAGGAGCTCTCTTGAGGTGACGGCCCGCTCCTTCGCACGTTCCCTCCCCTTCACATGTGGCTTTGGGTGCCTGTTACGTCTGTCAGGTGAGCGGCTGCTTCGCAGATTGGGCGGCAGAGTCTCAAAGAGTGCACGATTCCCATGGGGAACCTGTGAAGCCGTAGTCCTTCACAACAGCTTCGAAGAACCAGCCGTAGTCCTGATTGCGCATGGCGCCTAGTTCCACTTCGGACAGCAGCTACACGGGAACCTGCTAGGAATAGCAGTTACACGGTAGGATAATCAACTTCTACTTAGTTTGCATACTCAGGCATAACATTAGTTGAATGTGTACGAACTCACACACACACACACAATTGATTCATATAAATCTGATAGAAGTGTTTTGTGAGTTACAATCAGTGCTTTATATCACACAGGTGTGTTCTCTATCTAAGCTTACTGTTACTCAGTCATAGCTTCTACTGTACGCGTACTTGTACTCTTGTGTTCTGTAACAGATACTGTGTACATTTTGAATTGATCTTCTGTCTCTTGCAGACTCATTGTCGTCATTGCTCTGTCTACATATACACATGGTATTGTACTCTGTCAGCACAGTCATACGGTCATACTGTCAGAATTTGTACTTTTGGCCTCTCAGTGATTAACACTGCATGAGAGTTTACTGTTTTCCTACTCCTCCTTACTCATGCTCTTCGAAAATATCGCAACACCACAGCACTGAGTACCCGAAAACGGTCCAAAGCCAGGCTTTTGGTAAAAAAGTCTGCCAAATTCTCCTGCGTAGGCACTTTTGCAATAACAATTCTGCCCAGCTCTACCAACTTTGCCACATACCGATTTCTCACTGCCACATGACGTGTCGCTGCATCGTTCAGAACATTCTCTGCCTCACATTCTGTGCCACCGAGGCATGATTGTCTCCATGAATTGTAACAGGCTGCTTGACAGGTGAAAACTCAGTCAGCAGATTCACAACATACTCAACGTCCCGTGCACATTCTGACAACGCTATCAATTCTGCCTCTGCTGTGCTGACTGCAACTGTCTTCTGCAATTCTGACGAATACATGACAGTACTTCCATTCAGTCGCACCGGTGAACTTGTAACAGAGCGTCTGGTCACTTTGTCTGCTGCGTGGTCTGCATCTGTATAAGCTGTTACTGACAACTTTGCAGTCAGTGACGCGGGCGAACTGCACTGCATAGTCAAGCAAACATGAATAGTTCCCTTCAAATATCTCAGCACACGCTTCAAATGCTGCCAATGCTCCTGCCCGTAGCAGTGAGAGAACCTGGCCAAATAACATACCGCTGTCAGAATATCAGGCCGTGAGCAACGTGCCAGCCACATCAATTCCATCACCAAATTTACATAGGGAAGCTTCTCCAACTTCTCTTCCGAGTCCACAGGCATCAGAGACAGTCTGGGCTCCATTGGTGTCATACACGGATTACAATCCTGCATAGAATACCTCTCCAACATACGTTGTATCAGCCCAACCTGACTGATTTGACACTCCCTGCCCAGACCATAGTCACTGAAAGTCATACTCATGCTCAGCAACTCCACCAATGGTCCTTCGTCCTTACTAGGCCATTTCGCACTGAATGCTGTGAAGAATTCCACCTTCCACTCCACTGAAGAAGTGAATACAGTGTAGTCATCCACGTGCACATACACAAATACCACCAGTGTACCAGGCTGCCAGATGTAAAACAGACACGGGGCAATGTTGGACACCCGTATCCTGTGGTCATAAGCAAGCAGAAACTCCTTGCTCGTCCTGTACCAGATGCGCGGTGCCTGCTTCAACCCGTACACACTCTTCTGCAGAATTCCATACCTCACTCCTCGAACTGTCCGTGCATTAGGCCAACTGACATACAGAGGAACGTCCACGTCCAGCTCACCATTCAGAAAGCACGTGATGACGTTCAAGGCAAAGGCCGATAGTCCCAACACCAAACTGAGCTGAATAAGAATTCTCAAGGTTGACAGTTGAGTACACGGTGCATACACGTCTTCGTAGTGCACCCCATGCTGCTGACCATTGCCGCATACCACCCACCTGGTCTTCCTTTCGGTCAGCTCCCCTGCAGAGTCCAACTTCGCCTTGTACACAGCCACCATGCGCATGACCTTCTCACCAGCAGGTACCGTCTCCACCGGCAAGATTGCTTTCTTCACGTCGATGAGAGCGCACTCCTCCTTGTGGTCCGACTCCTGCCACTGCACTGAGTCTGGTCCATTCACCAACTGAACCCATCCTTTCGGCTCCGTCACTCCCACTGGCAACCCCGTCACTTTCTCCTCCTGAGCCGCCAGAGCAACATGACGGGTCTCAAACCTCACGCGAGCCTCACCCACATCAATTGCAGAGCCCCTCACTCCAGCATGACGCTCTAATATCACCTGGTACGGCAACACATGATCCTCCCGTGCCGTAGCACACACCACTGCTGCCTCCCATTCAGCTCCTCCTGACCGCTGCACTGTCACCTTCTCAAACAACGGATAGAATGAGTTCACTGTCAGCTGTGCACAATACTCAAACAGCAACGCAAGATGCTCCACCCGTGCTTCCAGAAACACACTCACCGGCGTCCAAAATGATCCTCCACCAGCACTGTTCAACTTCACTACACCAGTGAACTCATCACCCTTCAGTACCACGTAGGCACGCAGATCCAGTATAATTGTCGTTGTACCCACAAAGGCCGAAACGAAGTTTCCATCGAGAGACTCACAATCATATAACGACCTCAACGGTGTCAACATAGAGGGATCCCAAGACATCACCAGCTGTCCATATTGATCAACGCGCTCGTCGAACCGAACCATCCCACTTCTGACCACCTTCTCCTTGTCTTGGCTGTACAGCAGATAAGCCGTTGATCGCTCCTCGTGTCCCACGTAGATCAAAGGAGTAGCCCGATAAGCCAGTTTCGAGCGCAAGCTCGCGTCGATGAAAGCATAAGCTCGACACCCAAACACACGCAGTACAGAGAGATCGTACTTCTGGTTCAGCACCTGCAAACTAGACTTCATACCCAGCCGAGCCTTGCACAGTCGATTGATCAGATACACAACGTGTCTCATAGCCAAAGGCCACATAGTCGCAGGCAAACCAGCTGTCGCCAGCATAGCTCTAGCCTTCGTCTGCAGAAACTTGTTCATAGTCTCCGCCCTGGCATTGTTCTCATGTAAGTACGGTGACGTTGTCCTCTGCACGATGGCATTGTCCTCACAGTACTGCTTCGCCTTCCCAGACACGATGGTCGAGTCATTGTCCGAGTGCAATACCAGCACGTCCAGGTCGTACACCACCTGCTCAACACTAGTGTCCTCCTCAAGGAACACACGGCCAGTCGCCTTCACCAGCTTACGGTAGTCCTCCAGAGCGTCCACATACTCCAACTTCTGCTTCCAGACATAGAAATGACACACGTCTGAGTAGTCATCCACGTGAATAGTGTACCCACGATAACCTTTGGTAGACGTTACGAACGGTCCGCCATGATCAATGAAAGTCAACTGCCCCATTTTGACAGACGCCTGCCTCTTCTCCACCACCTTCCGTACAGACTTCGGGACCCTTCCTCTATTTGTCGTCTGTGATGGCCTCTTCGGTGCCGCCACCTGGCACGCCATGCAATTCACAGAACAGCTCAGCACACTGCTACTCCTCAACTCCTCAGAGTTCACACCGAGGTCCAACCCCTGCAGGTCCATGACCTCAACATGCTTGTCACAGGTGTGACCAAGCCTGATGTGCGCAATAACTTTTGCGTCCACCCTCGGGACCACAAACTGATCAAGATGCAGCACGACAACAGGCCCCTGGATGAACACACGACCAGCCTCCGACTCCTCCAGCTCAGAAACATTGTAGCATTGGTCTGTCCTCGCAGAGAATATCACACTGCCCTTCGAGTAGATGTGCAACTCCTCAGATTTCGTTGTCAAACTCCACCAGGCAGCGTTTGGCTTGTACGGCAACACGAGCAGAAACTTCGTGTTCACAGGGTCCTTCGGAAAGTCCATGAGGACCTTCGTCAGCAGTCTCTCAATGAAGACGTCGTCGTACGGCGGATTGCCCCAGAAACTGCGTCCCGTCAGACAGTGAAGAAAGACCGAGTTCACCAGGGAATAGTACTCGTTCACCTGTCGATTGTGCTCGTCAGCACATATATCTAGATGAAAAGGCCCCTTCTCCTCATTCCACTTCTTGAACTCGGTGAACTTCCAGTTAAACTTGTCCCTCGCCGGACAGTTCTCCTTCTCGTCGCACTCCACCCCCGGCAGCGCAGCCTCCACGATGACCTCAGGTAAGACATACACGTTCCCCTTTCTGCACACGTCGTACTCGCACAAGTTCTCCTTATCCCGTAGTACACGGTCTCCAAACTGAGCATACAGACCAAACTTGTCCTCCAGACTCACCGCGGATACCAAATTAAAAGGCGACTCCGGCCCGTACTGCGCCTCCACCTTCAGCAAGTCAGCCTTCTTCGTCACTCGATTCCACAAGGTAATACTTCCTCGGCCTCCTCCGCGAGACGTGGTCACTTCACCAGCCATGACCTTGAACGACACGGTTGCTGACGCATTCACCTGTGCACCGTCAAACATAGACAAGTCATTAAAGATAGACTTCGTCGCCATACTGTCAAAATACAGTTCTCTGTCCGAGTCCACCACAGTCACTGCACACAGGTCTCCTCCTGGAGCCTGTACCGAGTCCTCGTAGTACTCATTCTGCACTCGTGCGTCGTCCTCCTTGTCGCGATTGAAAACACCGTACACCCAGGTGTCCTCCAACACCTCGCTTGTGTAAACCACCTTTTGGTCTGCCACAGTAGTAACCACGGGACAGGCTACATGAACTTCCTCGTGATTCTCCAAGCTCCACAGCTCCCCCGCGGAAACCTCTGTACGACGCGGCCGCGCGGAACTGGATGAAGTCGCCGCCTCCACCGTCGCTGCTGCTGCGTCAGGTGCCTTCTTCGCTGCGATTTTCTTGAGCCTTCGCGCATAGTTCTCACGAACCGCCCTCTCCTTAGCAGGATTAAGCTTGATGAACTCCTCCATACCCTCCGGGTTCACTATCCAGCATTTTTCGGCAGAGTGGACGCCAGAGCACGTAGGACATATCAGTTTCTTCCCGTCATTAACTTTCTTCTCCTCGCTCTGCCTCCGTCTGTCCGCAACCAGTGCTCTCGCAACAGCAACAGTCTCGCCGTCCACAGTAGCCCCCACTATACTCGACGAAGAAACCAAAGATTGTTGCACCACGTTCACGAAAAAATACTCAGACCTCTATACGAGTATATCAAAAGAAGGACGACGTTCCTTACTCATATCAGCAACCACTTGCGAATACTCAATAGGCATAGCAGCCACAGCCATTGCCGTCACCAGCACCTCCACAGTTGTAGGGTCAAGCCTCGCGCCGCCGTAGTTGGCCACAGAACTCATTACGTCCCCAAAGTACCCCAGTTGCTTCACCGGGTCCTCGTTCACGTTTACGGTCAGCTTTGCACAGCTTCTTCATTGAACCCGCGAGTTGCCCAAACAGTTGCGGCTCCACTCTGCACTTCGGTTTCCTGAACGCCTTCAAACCGTCATTGCCACAACGTCGTACCACGTCAAAGGCGTCCCCGGTTGTCACCTGCTTCAAAATTGCTGATAAAACAGTACTTGCCACACTGGCAGAACCAGGCACAGTAATGAAGCTGTCGCCGTCTGCAAAGTCTTCGTCCTCCGCGTCGTTGTCACCGTACTCAGCCCGTGATGAAGGCCTACCTCCCGCCCGTGATGAAGGCTTTTCCTCTGCAGTCGATTTGCTGTAACCACCCGTTTTAGGAGTAAACGAGTTCAGTCCTCTGATATCTGCTATATCTGAGACTGGATAGTCACACACCAGTTCTAGCAAGTCAGGATAAAACGTCACTGCTGACTCCAACTGTGTCTTGAACTGAACCCAGGATTCATACTGATTCCTTTCAGTTCCCGTGTACTTCGTCGTACCCAATAATTTCACCACGCACTGAACTGTCTTCTGTGCGTTGGCAGGGCTAATGACACCCGACTCAGCTTCTTCATGATCTGATGTTTTCTCAGGCTCTTTCTTCTCGGCACTCAACACCTTAATTGTCTCTGCCATTGTCTTCATAAAAGCAACCTGTTGCTCTACTAAGTCCTGAAGTTGTGATTCCCGCGTGGGATACTTCCGTTCTGAAACTGGCACCCCCGCGTCAGTCATGACGACTGTCTCTAAACTACCTCAGACCTATACCAGGCCCATAACCTAGGATAATCAACTTCTACTTAGTTTGCATACTCAGGCATAACATTAGTTGAATGTGTACGAACTCACACACACACACACACAATTGATTCATATAAATCTGATAGAAGTGTTTTGTGAGTTACAATAAGTGCTTTATATCACACAGGTGTGTTCTCTATCTAAGCTTACTGTTACTCAGTCATAGCTTCTACTGTACTCGTACTTGTACTCTTGTGTTCTGTAACAGATACTGTGTACATTTTGAATTGATCTTCTGTCTCTTGCAGACTCATTGTCATCATTGCTCTGTCTACATATACACATGGTATTGTACTCTGTCAGCACAGTCATACTGGCATACTGTCATACTGTCAGAATTTGTACTTTTGGCCTCTCAGTGATTAACACTGCATGAGAGTTTACCGTTTTCCTACACGGGAACCTGCTAGGAACTTGCTTAGAAGCTTCGTGCTTGTGATCTCAGAGACCTGCTCCACCTGACAGAGAGGGAGACAGACACTCATGCTGAGAGACCGAATAGGCCAGACGGTGGCAATTAATATATTGTGAATATATGAATCTGCCAAGACCTCTGCTTGCCTGGTGTGACCGGTGCTCTGTGCGGGGGAGGGGGTGTTGGAATTCTAGAGTTTTCACGAAAGCGAGCGTAAACTTTCATTCTCAAAAGATATACCAGTTCGCAGCACGAAATGCCACGAACATTACCAGTTCACAGCACGAAACGCCACGAACATTAGCGCGCCATCATTACTGATTGGGCGGTCTATGTGAAAGTTCACTAATTAGAGCTGGCGTGTCACTGTCGAGTTCATAACGACTGCAGTGACACGCCTGCGATGGTCCGATGAACTATCCGGCCCAGTGTCATAAACTGGGCCGCGATCTATCACATACTGAGTGTTATCGATGGTCATCATGTGATCCAACGGTCACGATTAGTTCAGCAGATCTACAGATCTAGATCTAAGGGTTTCACAGGGTTTCTTTAGGGTTCCTTCAGGGTTTGAGCACCCTGACTGCCATACAATGTCTAGACAGTCATGCTTTACACCAAACTGATCAGAAGTCACTTGCAGATTCCAATACCCCTTCTAAAGGGTGACTGTCTAGCTATCCTACTGCCAGTTCTTGGGAATGGTGCCCCTTCAGTCAGCAATACCCAGTTCTTGGGATGGTGCCCCTTCAGTCAGCAATACCCAGTTCTTGGGATGGTGCCCCTCCAGCTCCAGTTTATGGGGATGGTGCCCCTCCAGCTCCAGTTTATGGAGATGGTGCCCCTTCAATCTTCATTTGATCATCACGAGATAGGTTGTCAAGATATCCACTCGTAGTCCAAGATAAAGCTCAGGATGTCTAGATAGTCCAAGCTGACAAGCCTCGGGATCATCATCCTTATGCGAGTCGGAGCCCGAGTCCAGATCGGGGATGGAGTCATCAAAGTTGTCATCAAAGTTGTCACCAAAGTGGTTACCATCATCATCCTCGGTGAACACCTTCATAGAGTCGAAGATGTGCTTGGTGGCGCCACAATCCAGAACAGCGCTCTTGTCTATAGTGGAGCGGAGCGCAACCCGCAGGTCAGGATCCACCACCCCTCCGGCCACCTTAGCACAGCGAGCAGTAGCATCAGTAGGCACCGCCAACACTCTCTCCAGCACTGAATAGTCGTTGGAGAGGGTGAGTCCAGAGGATGGAGGGTCCACCAAGTCAGATTTACCAGAGTCACCCCCAAAGACCAGATGCACCGGAGTCACGGTGTCCTCCAGGCCAGAAATAAATTGTGGTAGGTCGTCAGAGAAGCTGGCTCACCACACTGTCCTCTACCAGCTCAGAGATTGCAAATAGAGCCTCGCCAGTATCATCCACACCAGGGTGCTGCTCACGACGGTCCTACACGATTCCAGCACCCGTCTCCATTGCTGCTGCAGAAGTCGCGATGACGTTGTCGTAGTGGTCACATACCGCGTCGTTCAGCTTCTGGAACGACGGCAGCTCGTCCCCATAGAACATAGTGCGAATATGCACATACGCCGGGTTCAAGGAGTTCAGTACCATAGCCACAAACACTGCCTCCAGGCTGGCGACATGAAATTTCTCACCGTTCGGCAGGAATTTGCTCGTGCACGCATATTCCTCCACTCTGTCGAGAACCTGACTCGCATTCAGAAAGCCCGGCAGTGGGGGAGCGAGCGTCGCAAACCTCTTCGTGTCATCAAGCAGAGTCTTGACCTGCCCCACAAAGTACGCAGAACCCGTGCTCCGACGCATTTTAAGTAGCTGCCGCCAGGCTAAGACACCGTCCGCCTCAGCGCTGTACGTTTGAACAACCGCGTTCGCCGTCTTGGAAGTCACGGCCGATAGAAAGTCGTGAAACAACTGATTCGCTGCCACCGAGAACTGCTCGTCCTTCTTGATGTCCTCCAAGTCGCGCGCGTCCGATAAGAGCAACGCCAGTGCCCGATGACGCAAACACGGCACAATTTTACCCCGGAACTCCAGCCACTTGCTGTCATTTTCTGCGTCCTGACCAGAATAAAGTTGGTCAGACTTGAACCCCTTCAACATATCCGTCAGAAGAGGCAAAGGTACGCCCACGGTACCACTCGCAACGCGAGACTTAACACTGGAACCAGACATACCGGATTCCGCGGCCTCAGGAGACGCAATAGCATTTCCTGTCCCCGCATTCTGATTCGCAGCCAACTGGGGCACTGCTTGTGCCAGGACTTGAACCATTTTCATAAGCTCATTTAAACGCGCGCCTTGCTGCGAAAATAGCTGTTGCTGCCTCTCATCGATAAGAGTAGTCAGCGCTGCAGAGTCCTCCCCTACTGAAAGTCCATCAGGCTTCCTTTCCTCCGAAAGTTCGCCATAAGTAGGTTCCACACCCAGACCTGGCGGGGACCTCTCTACAACTTTGGCCTTGTCTTGTCTCTTACTCATTTCCGAATACGCGCAGCAAAATTTTGCGTGATACGACCGTAGGTTAACACTTACACTGTAAGTGGGCCCATAACCTGTTGGAATTCTAGAGTTTCGTTTTCACAAAAGCGAGCGTAAACTTTCATTCTCAAAAGATATACCAGTTCGCAGCACGAAATGCCACGAACATTACCAGTTCACAGCACGAAACGCCACGAACATTAGCGCGCCATCATTACTGATTGGGCGGTCTATGTGAAAGTTCACTAATTAGAGCTGGCGTGTCACTGTCGAGTTCATAACGACTGCAGTGACACGCCTGCGATGGTCCGATGAACTATCCGGCCCAGTGTCATAAACTGGGCCGCGATCTATCACATACTGAGTGTTATCGATGGTCATCATGTGATCCAACGGTCACGATTAGTTCAGCAGATCTACAGATCTAGATCTAAGGGTTTCACAGGGTTTCTTTAGGGTTCCTTCAGGGTTTGAGCACCCTGACTGCCACACAATGTCTAGACAGTCATGCTTTACACCAAACTGATCAGCAGTCACTTGCATATTGGGCAGATTCCAATAGGGGGGAGAGTGCATGCTTCGTACAATAACCCACATTTTGAAGGGAATCCGTTCCCTGCGCGACCTTCTACACTGGAGACCGACATGCCGCAGATGTACGATCTCTACAACGACAAGGCCTAGGACGCCCTCTACAAACTCACTAATTCCTCAATGCGATACGAGCAGTTGGTGCTTGCCCGTGCGCTTTCGTACATGCATGATGCGATTGCGTTTTCCGAGGTGACCTTGGGCTGGTGTCAGGACGACAAAGAACCCCCATCGGTGGAGGAGTTGGGTGAGCGCGTTTACGCCTCCCACAACACGTGCAAGGGGGTTTTCTCTCTTCTCAGCAACCGCTGCACCATGTTGCAGCTCAGAGCGAGCATGGAGTCTGACGCAACCTCTCACGGCGGAGCTGAGGCGCTGCGGGCGAAGCTGGCATTCATCGAGGAGAAGGTGTACGCAAGCAGCGACGGGCTGGTGAGCGACTCAGTGCTCACGAAGTGGTTGAAGGAGTTCGACACCACGAAGGCGAAGGCCGTGATGAACACGCACGCCAAGGCCAGCGCCAAAGTTTCGACTTTTCATGACCGTCAAGGAGGCAAAGGCAAAGGTGCAGCGGGCGGTGGCGCTAGAAAAGGTGAAGGTGGCCGCGGCAAGGGAGGTAAAGGGTCAGGGCTTGGGCGAGGCGCCCAAGCCCAGACCTAACTTTGCGATCACGGAAGTGTTGGACGCCTTCCGCCCCTCGGGGCGTCCAACGGAAAGAGCCCACCCTGCAGGAAAGGGTGCGGTGCAGAAGGGGGGCATGGCGCGCAGCCGGCGCGAATTCCGAGGTCATGCAGTGGATCAGCAAAGGGGCAAGGATGCGCTGGGTCGACAAGGCGCCTTTGCCTTTCGATCACGAAGTGTCGTTGGCCGACGCCACCCCTCCGCAGTTGGAGTGGATGGCCGCAGAGACCGAGCGGTGTCTCAAGACGGGCGCATGGGTACGAGCGAGGAGGCGACGACACGTATCCCGAGTGTTCCTGGTGGCGAAGCCGGGGACGAACAAGTGGCGTCTTGTGATGGACTTCCGCTGGTTGAATGCGCATTGCGTCAAGTCGTGCTGCAAGATGGAGACGCTCAAAAAGCTGCGCCGGCTCGCCAAGCCGGACAACTGGTGTATCAGCTTCGACCTCCAGGACGGCTACCACGTCGTGGGGATTGACCCCGCCTTCCAGGAGTGCATGCAGTTCGACGTGCGGGGGGAGTTATTCCAGTGCGGCGCCCTTCCCTTCGGCTGGAACGACTCGTCTCGAATCTTCGTCAAGGTCATGAAGGTGCTCGTGGAGTGCCTGCGGATCCGCGGAAGATCGGCGAGAGGTGCGGAAGCTGCAAAGCGGAAGCAAGGTGCGACGGCGCTGGGCAGTTCGCAGGCGAGCTAGAGGATGCGGCTGCGAGGAGCATCAGCAGGGGGCGCGGGTGCTCCCTTACATGGACGACTTCCTGCTGCTGCTAAGCAGCAGGATCGAGGCGCTCAGGGCGCACGAGCTGACATCTCGGGTCTTGGTGAGACTCGGGTTGTCGCGGAATGAGAAGAAGGGGCAATGGGAGCCGGCGCAACTTGTGGAGCACCTCGGGCTCGAGGTGGACCTCAAGGCGGGACAGTTCCGCGTGACACCGGCGAGACTGCAGAAGATTCATCTGCAGTCCAAGGCGCTTCTCAGCAAGGCGTCGTGACAGCGGAGATGGCTCCTAGCTCTGAAGCTGGCAGCGTTCACGGGGCTCTGCCAGTCGGTGTATCTGGCAGTTCCTCCGGCGAGATTGTATCTCAGGGAGCTGCACTTCGTGCTCTCCACGAGGCAGGGATGGGGCGCGAAGGTGAAGCTCACACGGCATGCGTGGAGCGGCATCGAGTGGTGGCTCGGGCTACCGGCTCAGAGCCGGTGGAACGGTCGCAAGATCTGGCGCAGCCCCACGAGAGCGAAGGTGCACACCGACGCGTCTCTGTTCGCATGGGGTGGTGTGCTGAACCTCAAGCACGCGGCACGAGGATTCTGGTCCGACGAGCTACGGCATCTACACATCACGCACCTGGAGTTGGAGGCCGTGTACAAAACGGTGCAATCCTTCCTGAGAGAGCTCACTGGCAAGGTGGTGCACCTCTACTGTGACAACCAGGCGGTGGTTGCCATGCTCTCGCACTTCACGTCGCGCAACCCGGATCTGATGCGGCGGATGCGGCGCCTGTGGATCCTGCGGGACTTAAACGACATCGAGCTCCAGGCGAGATACATCAAAAGCGAGGCAAACGAGTGGGCCGACCGCTTGTCTCGGGACCGGGACCTGGGCGACTGGCGGCTGAACCGCAGGTGGTTTCAGTGGGCAGAGCGGGAATGGCACCGGCACACCGTGGACCGCTTCGCCTCGGAGCTCTCCGCCCAGCTGCCGCGCTACTACGCACAGTGGCACGACCCGGGGTGCGAGGGCGTGGACTCTTTGGCCTTTTCCTGGCTAGGAGAGGGCAATTGGGTCAACCCCCTGTGGTCCCTCCTCGACGAGGTGGCGCACAAGCTGCGGGAGGAAAGGTGCGCCGCTACGGTGGTGGCGCCCTACTGGCCGGGGCAGATGTGGTTCCAGCAGCTGGAGGCCATGGCCGACGAGGTGGTGATCCTGCCCAGAAGCAGAGACCTCTTTACTTCCAGCCGGTTGGGAGGGTCCGAGCTGCTCGGGGCCTCAAGCTGGGACGGCATCATGTTCCACATCTCCGCCTCCCGGTGAGCCATTACCTGCGGGATGGGAGGCGGTCGGCCGAGCAAGCTCCGCAGGCGGGGCTGCTGGCTGCAAGGTGAAGGTGTACTGGCCCCAGGATGATGCCTGGTACACCGGCACCGTGGGTGGCACAGGGCCCGACGGCCTGACCCACATTGCCTACGAGGACGGCGACAAGGAGGACCTGGACATGAGCAAGGAGAAGTATGAGGTGCTCCCGGCAGCGGTGCAGGAGGTGGCCGGCTGGGATGCAGCGCTTCGGGAGCGCTGGAGAGGGGAGCTGGGGGACAGCTCCCTCACTGAGCTGGCGGTGCAGATGTAGGGGGCAGCATTGGGCGACAAAACGGTGGGCAGCTACCGGCCGAAGGCTCGGGCCTTCATGGCTTTCTGTGAGGCGGAGAGCAGGGAGTGGCTTCCGGCGACGGGGGCCACGGTGCGCCTGTACATTGCCCACATGCTGGACAAGGGCACAGTGCAGGCGTCCAACATGCAGCCTTACCTGCCCGCCATCAACAACTACCACGAGGACATGGGATTCCCCGGGCCTTCAAAGGGCGGGGCGGTCTCCCGGGCGGTGAAGGGCATGTCCCGCCTCCAGGTGCAGGCGGCTGATGCCACAGGTGAGGAGCAGACAGTGCGGACCTGGCTGCCTGCCAGGCATGTCTCGGCGGTGCATGAGCACGGGCTGGGGCTGAAGCCGGTGGGCCAGGGCAGCTACGGAGCTGCTCAGGGCTTGCACCTACGTGGTGTTTGCCTTTGTCACCTTCGGCCGGCCGGAGACGGGCGTCTTCATGCGCAGGGAGCACATCAGCATCATAAGTGATGACATCTCCGTGGTTCTCCACAAGGAGAAAGGCAGGGGGCACGTGCGCCTCCATCCCCGCAGTGGGGGTGGCGGGGCTTGTGCGGCTCCTGCAGCACTGGCAGCAGGTGCGGGATGCCAGTTGGGGGCAGCGCCCGGTGACGGGCTCGGAGGCGCAGGGCAGCTATTGGAGGCTGCCGTGGGAGCAACGAAAGCTCCAGTCGGCGCAAGCTAATGGTTGGGTGCAGTTGGCATTGGGGAAGCTGGGGTGTGTCCCTGCGGAAGGGGGACACTTCTCTGGCCACAGCACCCGCAAGGGGGCTTGTGCCTGTGCCAAGGCAGTGGGCGCGGCGCTTGAGAAGTGCTGCTTCCTAGGCGGCTGGTCTCAGCTGTCCTCTGCCATCCACTCCTATCTAAAGGTTTTGCACTCGACGGTATTTAGGAGTTCCGCCCGTGGGAATCCGCAGCTCTGTTTTTTTTGCCTTCCCTACCCACCCAACCCAGAAGACTCTAAACATTTTGCCTTAGAAGCTGTGCATCAGCCTAAAAAGCATGTGAAGCTGTGAATCAGCCTAGTAAAGATATTCCAAAAAGAGATTTTCTCTCACACACTTAAAAGCATGCAAGAAGAAAGCTATTTTTAATGAAATGCTATGCAGTGTGCCTGTTGGCAATGAGATACAAAGAGCAAAAGGAATCGGCGGTTCCACACACACGGCCCGCGGACATGGCTGGCAGAAACACTCTAACTCCACCACCCACTGCGTTAGCCTTGGGAGCTGATTGAGATCACTTAATGTATCCGAAAGTCTTTCTGGGCTCAATGACAGGAAAGCGTGATTGAGGGCGCCCATGAGTGGCTGGCGGGATGCTGACCTTTGAGCTGAGAGGCGCGCCATACTGAAAGCATCCATCTACAGTGATGACGCCAATGTTGTGAATAAAAAGGACAGGTGTGAAAATCAGCTGCACACATCACAAGAGGAGAATGAGGGGAATGGGGATGCTCCAGATCTGTCGGCGCCGTCTCTTGGGGGCACGGTTGGCCGGCTGCAAGAGGAGGTCCTCGCAGAGATAGAGCGCGAGCAAGAGGGCCAGCCATCCGCAGCCAGCACCGAGGATGGCAGCTCGAGCGACGCTGCCAAGTACGTGGCCATCATGCGCGACAAGATGCTCGCCGAGAGCCAGACGCGCTCCGTGCCGCCTCATCGCCAAGAGAGCGGAGACCAGGTAGGTCACCCCCCCCTAAGGCGCTTCTTCCGTTGACACCTGTAACGGATGCTAAGAGTTGGCATGTGGCGAAAGCCCCACCACGTTGTTGCATGGATGGTGCTGGAGACTGCGCTTCCACGGCGATGCGGCCATGATGCCAACACTACCTTGCTCACATGTTGAGCCGTTCGATTTCTGCCCAGAATGTAACTATCTGCCAGGGTGTGAATTCGTGCCGCTGTAAAAGCGGAGTTTGAAGGCATAAGCCACCTCGGGATGCCCGGTGGGTTGCACTTCATTCTACGTGGCGAGTGGTGAGGCATCCATAATAACGGAATGGGGCGTTCCAACTGCAGGACTGCTGCACCTGCACAATCGAATGTGGGATTAGGATGCGAGCAGATAAAATGGCGCAAAATGGAGGCGGAAGCTGTGTGGGCGGGGCGGTGTACACAGGAAGCAGAAAGAAAGGATTCTGTACAAAATTGATCGAGCGCAGAAACGAAAAGGCTTGCCATAAATTGATGCTCGGCGACGTCCGAGCCCCCAAACTTCGATCCAGGATCTCGGCTCATTGGATTTGCTTGCTCGCCTGAATCATGGAAGAGATATTTGAAGTATTCGGCCTCGCCAGTAACGTAAGTTCCGGAAGCCTTGCCTTGTACAAGCGCCCACAGCCTGCTGCGCACGAGATAGCAACGCGATGCGATGGACCCGTGAGCAAGTGCGCATTGCCCCCCACACAAGAAACTGCTGTGCTCATCGACAGCAAAAGTTGCGTACACCACAACGTATGTGGCAGTTCATGGACGAAAGGAGCAGCAAAAGTGAACCTCTATCTCAAAGGCAGCGGAAGGCATGGCCTGTGGTGAGGGTATCTGTGTGCCAGATGGTTCTCCAATGGCGGTTGCTTTAAGGAATATTATGAGATCCCATAGCCCTGTGCAGATCGCCAGGTTGAAACTCTGCATGAATGCCTGATTTTTTTATCTACCACACACACGATGGATAGAGGCAAACGACACCATATGGACCACCCAGTTAAAACAGGACTTGCCCTCAATAAATGGATGTGCTATTGCAATGGATACAGCAAGGCGATTTTCCACGCCCCTTTCATTTATGAGCCAGCAGTTGAGAGTGAGTGCGAAAAGTGACCACTTGCACGGGTGAGCTGCAGGATCGATACCGCTAAGGAACATTAAAGCACCCACCAGGTTATGATATATGCTTGGAGAGTATCAGTGCGATAAGCGGTTCGCATACCCGCATAAGGTTATCCTCCAGCATCAATAATGCACTATGATGCGGGGACAGTGGACCACGAATATACACTATAAAGCCGCGGCGGCCTCACTGAGTGCAACCTTTTCTTGAGCAACCAAGTACTTAGCAGGGTAGGGTATTGGTAGCAGGGTAGGGTTTTTTGTCAGTCACAGATGCAAGTAACATCCATGTAGACAGGACGGGCATAATCGTTTAACTACATTAAGCTTCAATCCCCCCCCCTCTTTAACAAATGAAGCCATAGCGAAGTTGTGCGATATTTTAGAGGTGATGAGGACGTAAGCAAGATCGAGCAGCGAGTCGCACGCAGCGTACTCCGTCGTGGAAATGTCCTTCGAAATGCTCATTTTGTTGGCGGAGACGTGCATCGTAAATCGTGCAGCCGTCATAATTTCGCTCAACCGGTTATTTCTTCAACACCATCTTGATTTTTTGGCGACGACGTCGTAGTGGCGACGCAATAAAGGTGCACACGGAGATGTAAATTGCGCTGCGTTATCGACAATGGTTGATATTTTGGGGGTCACCGCACGCAGCGCCCCTGGGGTGACAAAAATCGACGCTAGCCATTCATCGTGCAGACGATGAATGGGTGACTGTAGGGTTGTCGTCGAGACTTCGAAGGTGGGTAGGGCTTCCGGCGGGTGCGGCGCGTGGAAGGTCGCAAGCAAGTTTGCAACGGCGGGGCCACTCGTGGCGACAAGAACCGGCGTCTAAATCTCAGCGGTCGAATCCGAGCAAATTGATAGCTCAAGACGCACGGCGAAGAATAAGCAAGGCACAAACTTATCCGCTGACGAACTCTCGGCATGCAAGGTAAGCGCCGTGTATTGCGGTATGAAGAGTATGGTACCTCTTGGACATTTAGAAATAATATCAGTTTATAACAATTTGTGTCAATTTTCCAAGTTCTAAGGCGAGAGTGGTAGAATCCAGATTCCCTCAAACCCCTTCGAGGCGGTGGCTGCCCGCAGTTATATAAGGAGATTGCGGTCATGACTGTAGATTTTGCGCCTTTAATCGAGCCATCGAATGGAGGGTTTATTCCGTAGACTTGTGTGCACAGTCCCGTGATCATTGCCCATTACTACCCGGATGTACCTAAAAGCGCTTCTGGGTACACCCCGGTGTACCTAAGCGTATCGCATATTTCGACCATATACACCCAAGTCCTTGTCATCCCAACTTTTGCAAAATTGCTGCCGTGTAAATATCCGGCTGGGTGCGCCTCGGCACCCGCATCCTTGTCATCATCGTTTTTTGCAACATCAATGCCGTACAAATATCCGACCGGGTGCGCCTCCACATCCAAATCCCTGCCATTCCAACGTTTGCGACATCACTGCCGTGCAGATCTTTAGCCTAGTGCGCCTCAGCACCCGCATCCCTGCTATTCCAACTTTTGAAACATCGTTGTCATGCAAATATCCGGCCGGGTCCGCAACCTTGCCATCTCAACTTTTGCAACATCACTGCCGTGCAAATATCCGGCAGGTTGCGCCTCAGCACCCATATCCCTGCCATTCCCACTTTTGCAACATCACTGTCGTGCAAATATTTAGCCTAGCGCGCCTCAGCACCCGCACTCCTGCGATTTCTACTTTCGCAGCATCCTTGTCGTGCAAATATCCGCCCGGGTGCGCCCCGCATCCTTGCCACCCCCACTTTTGCAACATCGCTGCCGTGCAAACATCCGACCGGGTGCGCCCCAACACCCACATTCCTGCCATTCCAACTTTTGCAACATCACTGCTGTGCAAATAATTAGTCTAGTGCGCCTCAGCACTCGCATCCCTGCTATGCCTATTGTTGCAACGTTCCAAATCGTCCGGTAGTGCCACGGAAGCTCCAGTGATAGACAATGATCCCGCGTTGCGGGGCCTCGAACTTGAGCGAACCGTTTCCCTAGAAAAGTCTAAGTCTGAGAGGTGGCTTCAGCAGGCACGGTTCAAGGCGGAGTATGCGCGCGGTGCAGTACATGAGTCCGATATGTGTAACTTAGTTTCGTGTGAGGAACACGAATCTAAACTTATCTTGTGCATTTGAATTGGTCTGATGTCGAGAATTGTGGGGATCGTCTCGATGGGATCAATTCAGGGTTTTGGTGCGAATAATGATCTACGAGACTTGGCTGTGACTTATAAAAACATGTTGTTGTCCGGATTTCGACCCGATTTCACTCCATGGCCCCGACATATATTGCGTAGTTTTTCGTGTAGAATCTGAAAATGATGCTCATTTGCGCCGTGGATCCATTAACCCATACTCAACATGCATGGGGATAGCAGGGCAGTACTTAGATTGATATGCAGGGTGGCTGAAATGGCCAGCATGACACATGGCTCTGAATATTTCATTGTTTAATGTTTTCTTTTGTATTGTGAATGTTGTCCCTTTTTTATATTTGAACTTCATGTCTGATTGAAATTTCACAACTAGATATTTCTATCATCAGATTTATGCCCGAACGATTTTTAATAATTTGTTATCCTGGCTGTTTCTGTCCATGTAAATCAGATCATCTGAAAATTTTCTGTGAATTTTCACGACAGACTTGAGTGTGGAACTCGCTGCTAGGCACGACGGCTGGCACGAGAGCGGGCCAGTCAGGACCTTGACACGGAATATATGAGCGCAGAGGGGTCGGGCTCAGAAACCACTCCCTCCGCACCGCCATCTCCAGCAGCAACAGCGCTAGAAGCAACAGCACTCGCAGCAGCAGTAGCAGCCTCAGCGCCTGCAAACCAGTTTCTATTTGCGTTTGACGACGTAGACGAGATGGATCACTATGAGAAGGAGAGCCACTCACTTGACAAGGAAGACGTCAGACTCCAGTACACCGGTAGTAAGAGTGAGGACAGAGCGCTCTTCATCAGGCGTTTCGTGGACATGGTGGCGAAAGTCCAGCGGGCTTTTGAGGCCAGGAAGCGTAGGTACATGAAGTCAGCATCTTACCATGCGCTCAGTCAGCAGCAGAAGGAGGCCTTCGCTGGGTCCAGACCAGACTACAGATCATTGTGGGACAGCATACCATCGTTTCTAGCAGGGGATGACCATTCCACCTCAGTCGCTTATGACTGGTGGTGCGCTGCCTACCTGAAGGATGGCGTCATGGCTTCACACGCTTGCCATGTCCTGAAGGACCTTACCATGAGAGATGCCTACCAGGGATCTGTGCGTTGTGCGCAGCCTCCTTTTCATGAGCTGGCGCCAGGGTCAACCTGGGCAGTTTGTAAGGTGTTCGAGGAGGGTGATGAGGATGGCGAGGCGTCTGATGAGTGGGCAGGCGAGGGAACCTCCACGAAGGGTCTCACGGGGCCAGATGGCACTGAAGATTCTCACTACTCTTGGGCCTTGAGGGCTTTCGTTGCAGAGCTCGAAGCTAAATTCTTGATGAAGGGCACCAAAGAGAAGGAGGATCTCTTGATCGCCAAGCCGCAGACCAACGAGCAGGACGGCCTCGCCTACGTGAAGAGCTGTCGTCGCAGGGAGGCAGCTCTCAACACCGGCAGGAGGGTGGAGGACTCCGTCGTCAGGCAGAACATCGAGGAATGCATTAAGGGCCTGCGCATCAAAGAATACCGAGATCGCGTGTCCGAGCAGCTGCGTGTCAGCCATCCTGCCCCCAACAGGGTCACTTGGGAGGACTTGGAGGTGATCGTGGAGGTGCAGGACAAGCTCAAGAACGATGCAGAGGCTTGGGCCCTCACACTGCAGCAGGAGCTGGTTCGCAGGCTCAACTGCGTGTACTCCTGCTCGTCGAGGCCAGGCAGATGGGGCTTGACCTGTCTGCACTGGTGTCAGCCATGAGGCGCTCGGGTTCTGCCTCCAAGACTGGGGACAGACGCAGGGACCCCAAGAAGAAGGAGCAGGCACAGCATGGTGACGACGACGCCAAGAAGCCTGCGAGGGAAGCGAACAATGCCGAGCGTCAGAAACCTTCTTACAGCAAGGTGCCACCACCTGATGCTTCGAAGAAGTTTCAGTGTGACTGGTGCTTCACGCGCCTGCCCCACTCTCCAGAGCGCTGCTACACGGGGTGTCGTGATGCCCGGGTGCCGCCCAACTTCCATAAGGACAGGCAGAACTCCAAGTGGCCGGACGAGGTCAAGAATGCCCAGATGCGCGCCTACAACATCGCACACCGCTTTGATAAGCACAAGATGGGGATCACCACCAAGGAGTGGCTTAAGCTCCCTGAGGCCAAGCAGAAGCAGCCACAGCAGCAGCAGCAGCAAGTGGCTGCCAGTGCCGAGGTTAAGGAGAAACTCGCCGCAGAATTGTCAGGCCTCCAGGCAGGGTCACCTCCAAAGGATGACAAGATCGCCGATGCACAGGCCCGATCAGAGGCCAGCGATGCGGAGACCGAGTACGACTCCAACTTCACCCAACAGGCTGAATACGAGGAGGATGAGCAGGACTGCCCTGCTGGGGGTGGGCTGGAAGGTGGTCATGGTGTTGGCACCGATCACGCACCGAGTCTCCAGGCCAGCGCCGCTGTCGCCTTGGGCAGCACTCAGCAGATGTGGGGCTTCCAGGTCAAGATGCCGGAGGAGTTTGACAGGGCCGCTCAGGTGCCTAGGGCCGTTCCTCCCGACGTACTCAGCAGGAAGGTCCACCTGTTGGCATCCAATCTTCGCAGCTCCGTGCGTGCCTGCTCGCAGATTGCTGCCATCCTGATATCCCAGAACGCCATCGATCTCCCGAAGGACATCGAGAACCTTTTGGCGCTGGAGGAGCTCATGGGCAAGGATCCGAATGATGCAACCGAACAGCCCACCGAGGTCAATGAGCATGAGTTGGAAGACACGCACGCCACAGCGACGCAAGGAGTAAGAAGGGAAGCAGACGGTTCAGGACATTGTGCAACCAAGGAGGTGCCATTGGACGAGATGCCCAACGGGGTGGTCGACAGCGCCGCCGCTCGATGTGCAGCTGCTGCCTACGTGGACGATCTGGGGGTGGTTGACTTCAGTGACCATGGACATGTGCGAGCTGGTACCATCAAGACCTCCGCCTACGACGCACTGAGGGCAAAGATGACGCAGCATCTGACCGACGAGCAGGTGCTATTGATGGCTCAGGTGCAGCCCATCTGCAAGTTGCGGAATGCTACTCTGTATGAGGGGCTGGCGCTGGTGTCATCTGGTGGCGAGCTTATGCTATACCGGGCGATCCTCATGGACACCGGCGCCAACTGTAACATCATCTCGATCTCTGTTGTGAGGCGGCTGGGTCTCACAATTTATGAAGCCACCACCGGCGCCAAGGTCACCAGATGTGACAACAGTCCCACAAAGTTCACCCATTATTGCTACGTGGACGTCATTTTGGCTGCGGGCACGCCGCACATGACGCTTCACCGGTTGTACGCCTTCGTGACCTTCGAGGCTGAGAACTCCTGGGACCTGTTGATAGGCACTGGGCCGCTGAAGAACTCCCTGATGATTGACATCAAGTTGGGAAGTTGCGTGGCCGTGTCGCATGCACCGAAGGTTTTGGGCATGGATGCTGAGGTGGTTCTTCCGCTGGTCGACATGACGACACCCAAGCGTCCTCACCAGCCCAGGAGGTTGGACCCGGTGGTATGTTTACAATCGGAGATCTTTGGGCATGAGACGGAGTGCAAATGGCTGGGGTGCCCACCCCCGAGCACGAGGGAGGAGAGATTTGCTGCCTCTGGGATTCGGTCTGAGCACATCCTTGACGACGATGAGTCGCCGGTGGGGTCACCGATGCCTTCGTCAGGGCCATCTGCTGCGCCCCCTAGACCCCGAGTCGCCACACGCGCAGAGGTCGAGGCGGCGTCTCGCGTTCACACATGTTCGCTTGAAGGAGGTCGAAGGAGCCACCTGGCGTCACTGACGTCCGTCGAGCTGGCAGGGTCAGAGCGCATGCTTGCGCAACTTTACGCAGCACCAAACCCCTGGGTGGGTGGGCGCACGAAGTGGGTCACCGATAGCCAGTTGACCGGGGGTCGTACGCCAGCTTCAAAGGGGAGATGCTCGCAGTGGTATGGGCAGTGCGCACACTGAGGCAGTACTTGCATGGAGTCCACTTCACTTTGGTGACCGACCACTCACCGCTCACCACCCTGATGGAGAAGGCTGATCTCCAAGGGCAACACCTACGCTGGGCAATCAGTTTGCAGGAGTTCGACTTCACTGTGAAGTATCGGCCAGGCGCCAAGAACAGCAACGCTGACGTGCCATCTCGCTACCCACTGCCATCCACGACGGATGAGACTGGAGCGAGGCATGAAAGGGAGAAGGTGACTGCGTTACACGCAGGCGTGGGGGAAGTTCACGCGAAGGACTTCGGTGACCACTTGTGCTTTATGTTGGCTGGGGATACCTTCCCAGGGGAAGAGGCCACGCCAGAGGTGCAGGTTGCCAACTACTGCAGGATGGCTGCCATGGAGCAGCTGGGCACAGGACCAGTGCATCGTCTGTTCGATTTGCACTACCACGAGGAATTAGAATGCAATCATGGGGACATGTTCGACACTGACTTGCCCGAGCCGGTGACCGACTCTGGGAGGCTAGCCAGAGCAGCTTGGAAGGCGCTGAGCCTGGTTAGGCCGACGCGAGGCACGCATGGCGAGGGAAGCCCTGCTGTGTACAGCAATGAGTACTTTGAAGGTGAGCGCATCCTGAAGCCTGAGAAGGTCGACACCAGGGTGCTGGGCAGCCGATTCTTCTCGCAAGCTCGGCAGGAAGGCGTGGTGTGCTACGAGCCATGTGGAGGCCTATGTGCTGGGCTAGAAATGTTGCTCCGCAGTGGGATGAAGGTGGATCGCTACCTGTATCAGGACATATCCCCGAGCAGTCAGACAGTTGCCAGAGCCAGGTGTGCGGCATTGCTGAGACGATACCCTGACCTCATCTCGCCCCATGCAATAGAGCTTGGGGCTTTACCCCAAGATCTGCGCGAGACCACCAGCGCCGACTTCATACGAGCAGGAGCTCTTCAAGGACGCCAGTGGGTCATGGTATGTGGGTTCCCATGTCAGGATCTCTCCCCTGCTGGAACACTCACAGGCCTGGATGGCAGGCACAGCAAATTATTTTATGAAGTGGTCAGGCTTCTGTCCACACTCCAGCAGCTGCAGCGGCAGAGGCCTCCAGGCTATATCCTGGAAAATGTTTCTCCGTTGTCACACAGACCTGGAACCAAGATCAGGGACGAGGTGTTCCCGTACATTGCCAGCGTCATTGGTAGACCAGTGTCCTTTGATGCAGCACAAGCAGGCGCTTACGCACATCGATTGCGAGCGTATTGGAGCAACTTGTTCCAGAGCCACCAGTTTCGCTCCGTCATGAGCAAGGTGGTGAGACCAGAAGGACGAATTGTATCGTCAATCATATGCAAGGGCTGGCATCCCAGGCCAGTGATAAGGACAGACCGCGCGCCTCACTACGTGGTGAACGTGGTGGGAGAACCATTGAGGGCACTACCCACCATCATGGCGACGCAAGGGTCAAGAGCGTTCAGAAGAGCGAGGATGGGCACCGTGGTGCGCAACCAGGACGGCGAAGACGCCGAGGAAGAATCTCGAGAAGTGAACCTCGAAGAGAAGACGCGAGCCATGGGCTACAGCGCAAGTGAGCTACGCATGGCCGATGGCCTAAACGACGTAGAATTGGCAAGCATTCTGGGCCTGGCCATGGATCGCAGGGCAATGGAACTGCTGATGGCAGTCGCAGAAGCAAGCAGGAAGGGGCTCCCTCACAGCAAGGAATCCCCAGAGGCGGAGAATTCCCCAGGACAGCCCATCGCTGTAGACAACAACTGGGCAGACCACGAGAGGTCGGACCTTCAGCAGAGGCAAGCTTTGCTGGCGGAATGGGTTGAGAATTCGAACGCATACACCCAGCAGGTGGCGAAGACTATGACCCATCGCGACTGGGAGGAGAAGCTGCGGATAATGTGCTCGCAAGGGCAGAAAGGCGCAGAAGGAATTGGAGCCCAGCGACAGAAGGCTGGAACCAAGAAGAAGAAGAAGAACGAGTGGCAGCTCTACACCATGGCGCAGTATCGTCAGAGGCATGAGAACCACTTCGTGAAGGAGGGCGCAACCCCAGCAGCGCACGTGGATGTGCCTGCCTGGAGTCCGCCTGCCAGAGAGTCAGAGATGAGGCTCCCCAGGTTGACGTGTACCACCAGATTCGAGGACCTGATGGCCAGCGTGGCTGAGCAGCAGTCAGACCGTGACAAGCATAGAGACGTACACGATGATGCATGGTGCCTCAGATGGTTGAAGTCCAATGGTGGAGTGAGGTTGCCAGAAGAGGAAGTTCGCCGAGTAAGAAGGCGAGCAGCACGACATCGATGGGACGAGGCCACGGACGAGATCTACATGGTCACCATGTCAGGCAAGGAGGTGAGAATACCTAAGCCTGCCGACCGTCTCGCGTTGGTAAAGGAATACCACTCCAGAACTGGACATTGGGGCATAAGACGTACGCAGCATCTCCTGTGGCAGCGCCATTGGTGGGCCGATCTGAAGAAAGACGTGGAGGCTGTGGTCACCCAGTGTGAGACCTGTCAGCGTGTGAAGACTCATTATGCGAGAGAGGTGGCATGTTTATCCCCCCTTGAGATCGTGTCGTTCATGTATCGCTGGTCGCTGGATTTGGCATGGCCCTCGAGGAGAGAGACCAAGTCTGGCAACAACCGAGTGCTCATCATGACCGAGCACTATACCAGGTTCATAATCTGCGTTCCCATTCCTGACAAGGAGGCGAGCACCATCGCAGCGGCATTCCGCAGTCATGTACTTGCTGTGTTTGGCGCGCCGGCAGAATGCTTGGTGGATGGAGGGAAGGAGTTTGAAGGCGAGTTCAAGCAGCTATGCAGAGACTGCTTGATTGACCGGCGGGTCACCTCGCCAGACTCACCAGAAGGCAATGGGCTTACCGAGAGGGTGGTACGCACTATGAAGTTCTGCTTTAAGAAGCTTGCCTTGGAGAAGGGTCTCGATTATGAATGGGATGAGCAGCTCTGGCCGCTAGTGCTGAGCTATAATGCAGCACGCCAGGAGTCCACGGGGGTTGCGCCGTTCACCATGTTGTTCGCTCAGGAGGCAGTAGTGCCTCCTGATTTGAAACGGGCGCCCAGCATGGATTTTGCTGCTGAGGTCGAAGATGAGAAGGATGCCAGAGTCAAGGACCTCCACCAGAGAGCACAGGTGGTGAGGCGATTGATGGTACACGCTGGTTGCAGCCTGGAGGTCGCACAGCATCGTGATACATTACATTACGAAGGGAGAAGGGGTGGGGGCTATGAGCCTAGTCCACACCAGTTTAAGGTGGGCGATTTCGTCTACATCAGGCAGAAGCCCCGCAGCGGCATGGAAGTCGCGACCAAATCCGCCATCCTGAAGCTGGTCAAGATACAGCGAGATGGTGTGGTGGTGCTTGAGGACGCCACCAAGTTAAGAGAGAAGAGCACCGTGCAGAGCATCGCGCCATGTCACCTACAGGTGAAGGATCAGTATGACTGCAGTGCAGCCGTTCCCAGTAAGCACCTAGCATGTGAAGTTTGCAGGAAGACCGATGGGGAGGCAGAGATGCTGTTGTGTGACGCATGCAACAGGGGGTATCACTTGTGGTGTCTGACCCCAGCACTGGATGGAGTACCAGAAGGCGAGTGGCTATGCCCCATGTGCTCAGGCACGGGGATGCAAGCCGCCAATGCCGAGGTGCAGACCCAGAAAGACGATAGCTCCGGTGCCCTAGAGGACAAATTGGGCATGAAGGAGCAGCAATTGAATGAGAAGCTGTCGGCGGAGATGCGCCTGTTGCCAGCAGACGGGGGTCCTCGTCGGGTGGTGAAGGGAAACAAGTTCCAGCCTTGGCATGCCATTTCATCAAGAGAGATGCTGTTGAAGGAGGAGGACATGTTCTTGGGCATGCCTGATCAGATTGATTGGGGAAGACAGGACAAGCTCTCTGAGGCTGTGCAGATCTTCATGCCAGGGCATTGGAATGAGGGGCATCGCACGGTGCTGAGCAAGAAATATCGGGAACAGAAGGCCATGGCAAGACATCTGAGGGATGCACCTCTTATGCCTGCGCTGGCTGAAGAAGAAGTTGAAAGACGAGGAGAGTTGAGGCACATGACTAAGGTTCAGGTGAGAGAAGCTAGCGCGCTGCAGTGGGGGCTTGAACTGGTTATCACAGTGCCCTCTGAGGTGAGGCGTTTGGCGACAGAGGTGGACTGGAAGTCCGTCGATGGCGTGTGGGACCCGTGGGCAGGCACTGGGGTCATCAGTGAGGTGATGGTAGAGCAATGGCCGCAGTTGAGATTCATGAACAATGACTGGAACTCTCAGTTGGGTTGGCCTGAGGCGCATGATGCACTTCAGCCGGGTAACTATCGCATATGGAAGGAGAAGTATGGTGGCTGTGACGCAGTGGTGACTTCGCCTTGGTTCGCAGCGCTGGATATCGCGTTCCCGTTGGCAGTAATGGCCAGTCGTGTGGTGGCATGTGTCCACGTTCCATCTTACTATTTAACAGACATGACCGAGAGCAGGGCTGCGTACTTCAGACGATTGAGTCAGACAGGACGCTTGCATGTGATTGGGCATCTGGAACATGGACCTATTGGCCGCAGGTGTATGTGGGTCTTGGTGTTCAAGAACCCACTGGTCAGAGCCAGAATGTTACAAGGCGGAGAAGGTGAAGGCATTGGTATGTTCACTTTCAGTTTGGGCAAGTTCATGGCAGATGGTGATACGACCCAGTATGCTGAGCAAGCCCACATTTGAGTTTGTGCTACTGCACGCAGCAGCTACAGATGGGGGATGTTGGAATCTGGGCTTGCATGTAAGAGTTCAGCGTTCGATAACAGGGTATCGGAATTTTAAAAATTTTGTAGCTCTACGATCTTATGCTGTGTTGAGAATTGCTCGATCAGTTACCGGCACCAGTGGATATTAATAATGCTTATGATCAGTCGCGAGTGTTAGGGGGCTACTGTGGAAGGTTTTGGGGTAGGCTGAAAACTGGCTAAAACTGCTGTTTTTGGCTGTTTTTGCTGCTTTTAGGGGTCTGTAACTAGTTGCATGCCTGGAACGAGGCCATGATAGACCCTAGTATCCAACCTTACTGCTCGAAATCGGTCGGAACTGGCCTCAGACGAAGTTTGGTTTTAAGATCTTGTCAGGCATGCTTGGGTCGAAAAGCCGTTTTGAGCCCCCAGTGTTAAGGGAGCCGGATACTGCTTTTTAGTGACTTTTGGAGGTATTTACAGGAGTCCTTCTACAAAAAAAAATGGTTTTTCTGACGTAGAAATTGCGCAAAGGTAGCCAAAAGTACAGCCTCTCCCCTGCAGTATTCCGTAAGTTACAACAGGTCCGTGGTTGAACGCAACGGAGGCGTTCAAAGTAACGCAAGATACCAAATGTGCCAGGGGCACGACGACAGATGCTCGGAAATATGTTTTTGATTGAACGTGCAAAGGTACACAATTCGGATTTTATAATATACTGGATCAGGGCCAGATTGAGGTACAAACGATAATTCGGTTCCGAGTTCTGAAGGCTAAACACTTCTCAAGTGCTCTACTTATTCACTCGTCACTCAGGTTGCAGGGTCAACCACTCGAGAGCCGATGTCACACTTCGGCTCAACGTTCAGTTCCCGATCCGATCTCATTTCTAATTCCGATTCGTCATTCTCGATTCAGATGTTATGCCGACAGGCTGACACGATGACTGCCCCACAGTACTGTCATACTACTGTACTGTCATACTGTCATAGCGTCATACTGTCATACTGTCATAACCTTAATATCTGATATTCGATTTCATTGTCTTTTCAACCCCGATGCGAATCTGACCATTCTTCGAGGGTCTGACTGAGTTCCACGATGACACCCCCCACAGTACTGTCATACTACTATAGTGTCATACTGTCATACATAGTGTCATAGTGTCATACTGTCATACCCCGGACATCTGGTATTCATTCTCATCGTGATTTCAAGCCCAATTTCACTGTCATCGTGCCAATCCCAGATTACCCCCGATGACACACATACGGACGCATAGGCATATCGGCTCACGCTGTGCCTCCGGGCACATTCCGCGCCAATGGCAATCGTGGCTGAAGCCCCGTAGAATCACGGAGCCCGAGCTAAATTTTGGTGCATTGGATCGCGATGGATGCGTACACAATTGGGTGCGAGGTTTGGTCGCGCGTGTAGGTGCCCGAGATGGCAGCAAGGCAGCTCAGCCCGGAATAGCACGTATTGAGTCCAAACCCCAGTTTTTTTCGGGTTGCTATATCGATATTATCTTTACCAAAATTTCGACCATGGATTCTGATGGCCCAGGGGCGATGCATAGCTTCAATATGAATATTTAAGGTGGGAAAAGTTGGTTCGGGGCCCATTCAATGCGCTATGCGTCTGAAACGTAATCCCGCGCTGCGGGGCCTCGAATTTGAGCGAACCGTTTCCCTAGAAATGTCTAAGTCTGAGAGGTGGCTTCAGGTAGCGGATCATTTTTGTCCCATTGATTGTCATTTTTGTCGCAGATCGTTTTGTCGCAGGTACGACATAAATGTCACTGCTGGTCTATTTTGTCGCAGCTGCGACAAAATAGACTTCTAGGGGGTATTTTGTCGCAAAAATTTATCAGAAATTTATTAAAAAATTTCGAAAACAAACCAGTGGTAAAACACACAGACGAATAATAGGTTTATTGTTTCAAACAGGAATTTTGCACAGTGTTAATATGCTCTATTATTACAATATCAGAGCACAATCTTCACGTGAACACTGCAGGATGCAAACAGGAATTTGCTCCAATCCAACATATACTATTATTACAATGTAAAAGCAAGTAGCAAGAACGAACAAGCAAACTAAAACTAATTGTGATAGAATTAAACAATTCAACTATCCTAAAGTAACACTTGTGTGTGCCGTTCAACAGCACAGTGTTTATTTGAGATATTGTATAATATTTGTGGGCTCGCATATCAGCCCTAACATAATGGTATTCTAAAAGCTCGTCAAGGCACGAACGAGAACCCAATTGTGTGCAGCGCATAGATATCATTAATTTGTGTTGACAGGTTGCGGAGCACATAAGGCGACGCACTCGCATAAATTGAATATTGATATATCTGTTGCAATAGCGAAGATAACGTGCGAGAAAATTTTCGCGTTCACAGAAGCGCACTCGCAGAAACAGCTGATCGCACATAATACACGATAAGGTGTGCATATGGCATACATCTGCGCAGCAATGAGACATACTCGCATAAATGGTTCGCAAATGTATACATGTTCGCAGATGCGACGTGGAAACATAATCATCAGCGGAATCGTTTCCGCGCGGAAAGTCATCAGCGCAGTATAACAATTTTCGTGATTTCACCAAATTGCTTTTTGTACGGCTTCATACATGTTGATGCGCGATATACTAATTTGCAGTTGGCAGCATGCGCGATGGTCACTAATTTGCAGTTGGCAGCATGCGCGATGGTCGCATATTTTTGCAGAAGTGGATCGCAGCTTACAGCATGCATGCCAATTACATGCGCGCGCTTGTATGAATCACGCTCGAAAATTGTTCAGAATGATATATGGCATAGTGGTCATCGACGGAATTTTGATCCGTATACATGTTAGCGCTCGTATAATGCACTGATTAATGGCGACGACAATACATGCTTTTCATCAGCAGCACGCTCTTTTGCATAAGTTATTTGCAGCGTGCTATGAAAGATTACAATTTGCGATGATGATGATGTCGAGATGTTGCTAAGATCAACTGCACAAATATTCTTAATCATCAGCATTCATGCTCATCAGAAAAATAATGTGTGTGGATCAACACACACACATGCACACATGCACACACATCACTTGCAACAATCACCAACATGCAGTACATGCATTATTATACCATGTATACATTTTATGCTGAGTGATTGCAACATTGTGAATTGTGCATGCATTAATAATAAAGCTTGATCACGATACCAGCTGTAGTGTATATATATCAGTTTGATCACGTTAGCAACTGGTATACTAGCATCATGCTGTGATACATGAACATTGCATAAGCACATTGCAGTGCATGCTAAACTATATTAGAACCCATACAATATAAGGTGCCTATTCAGTAATCTTAAACACAGTAATTAGCTCAATGTGACCCGGTGGAGTCGAGATACTCCTCGGACAACATATTGTTCTACTGTGGATTACTGAAAGGATACTCACCGGAGCTGTATGTGAAATATACCCAGCAACTCATTTTGTAATGAGATTATTATGGAATTACAATAATCCCTAAACTTGATATATCATGTTAGATGTATTCAGTGCATGGTATGCTGACTATCTTGCATGATGAATTGTCTAGGATATTGTAATATCCAGAACATATTCTACTGTAAAGTGTGTAAAAGTTATCTTACACACACACACATACACTGATAAAAGTGCTAATCAGTAAGCACTGCATGCATACACACACACTGCATTGTATGTATTAACATTCACTGATTCAAAGTGAATTGATTAACTTAAATATCTACTATGTGTATGATAATGTACATACCATTTTCCAAACACATGTGCGTGGAAAATGTCAGTGATTGCGATAGATAAGGGAGCAGGATAAGACAACATGTTGAAGGGCTGGATGGAGTTATCTCCAGACCCGAAGGCAAGATACTGCACCCAAGAAACAGCTGGTAACTGTTGGGTGCAGTCCACTCGTCATTCCACATATCATCGCTGGAGCAATAACAACAACTACGTTGCATATTGACAGTTGATTCAGATCTGATCAGTTCAAATGCATGCAACTCTCAGATCAGTATCTACATGACATCTGATAATAGTTGTTAAGGACAACACACACATACAAATGTGTTGTGTTAAATTGCTGTGATTGTATCAAGCAATGTCCAGATATGTTCTAAATAAGAAATATCATTTCGATAAATCTTAGAGCACAGACCTATGCTCTAAACAGATCATAGATTGACAAATATCACTAAAGTGGATGTTCCTAACTGGATGTTCCCACTTAAGTTGATAACTTATATATCACCAGAATGTACATTTGCTGCCATGGGTTTAAATCAGTAAAACCCAGAAATGCAGTTTATTGCAGTGATTCTGTACTTTACATTCCACATATACACTGAGATATGTCACCAAGGCAATATATTTGATAGCCAAAAAAGCTGTAAAATGGGTAAAAAACTTCCACGCATGATTTCAAAATGAAAAATGTGTGCCCATTTATTTTAAATTATGATTCTATACCTATTAAGGTATCAGAAAAACATAATGGCCATGGTCATATCTCGTGTAACACCCTAGATATTAGGTGTGTAATATATAGGGGTATACATGTTGGCTGTAACAAAATACGTAAAAATCCTCCACGCATGATTTCAAAATGAAAAATGTGTGTGGATTTTTTTTGCTGATCTGATTATTCAGCTATATCTGAATATTCCCTGATTTATACAGCACTTGTAACACCCTGTAACAACCCTAAAATTAAATGTGTGTGTCAGGGGTGTAACGTACCCTCTGAAAACCACCTTACATTTATTTAGGTATTAAATGCAGTTTTGCTTAAAAACCTTTGCAAAAAAATTATACCGCTTATTTTTTACCTATTTTAGGGTTACTGATACCATGTAACACCCTAGTCATACTATTGGGTGTATGGGCCACTGTAACATTACATGCCCTAAAATGCTACTATAATTTCGATAAACTTCGTATTTAGCATTAACATATCATACTGTTTTCGACGCAGACATGATTATGTATCGGGCAACAACCCAAGAACTGTGACAGATGCTTCCTATATGGAATGCATGCTATTTTGAGGTATTGGCAATTGACAACTGCCACTATATCACACACTTCCTTGAGGGGGGAAGAAGGTGGATATATATATATATACTTACCTCATTATTATGTACGAATATACTACATGTATGTAAACATACCGATATACCACATATAACATATAAATCACACACACTCAGTTAGGCAATTAGCTGAAGGTATCTTTGTGCTGTGTTTTGTTTTAGATGGTTACTATCGAAGAGGAAGAGCATGAGATTCCTGATATCAACCCAGATCATTCGACTTGGTTTTTCGACATACTCGGTTCATACGGTTTAAAATCCCGAAGTGGATCGCTGGTTATGCCGATACACTAACCAGATATGACCACATAGGCTATTATGACAATGTCAGTCGCAAGAAACCAGATATGAGCCGGTACAAGGATCCTGCCAATGAGCCTCAGGCACCAGAAGCAGAGTATACAGCAGACAGTCCTCCGATGGTCTTTGTAGATCCAGATGCAGATTCAGTACCAGCACCAGCTCCACCAGCTCCACCCAGTTTGGTCCCCAAGGTGAAAATGACACCACCTAGGGAATTCAAAACAGGACAGGACGCAGAGGTCTGGTTGGATACAGTGGACAGATATTTCCAGTTCACTTATCCAGGTGTCAATGATAAGGATTTGATCACAGTGTTTCTTACTCTCATACAGAATAATGATAGACACTATTTCCAGGTCTTGGCAAAACAGCCATATACCACTTATGAGATGGTCAGACAGACATTCCTCAGACAATTTGGTAATCCTCATAAGAGATCAGTAGCCAAGAAACACCTAATGGCACTGACTCAAGGAACCCAAACCTTTGCAGATTATTTGCGCACATTTACATCACTGGCTTCTTTAGCAGCAGTTGATTTAAATGATGTGCTGATAAAGGACAGATTCGTCACCAGTATGGATCATGATCTCCGCAGACAGTTCCAGCTCAGATACCTGACAGAAGAGCAGAGGAACAATCTGTCGTGGCAAGAAACCACACAGGTATTGCTTGATTTGAACTACGTCATTCACTCAAAGCAATCAGAAACCCTTCATTATCGGGGTCAGAAGGAGCAGTCATCTGGAGGTCCAGCCAAGAAGGATAAGGACAGAGGACGTGGCCAGAAGCCATATGACAGATCTCCCGCGCAAGCGCGCGTACCGGACCGAAAAAAGGGAGTTTGGCAGACGGGTGAGGATTTAAAGTGGACTTATAAAGACCCTCCGATATCTCGTAAGCAGGGCCTCCTCCGCTGCATTAAAAACAAGCCGTAATTTCGAAATATTCGGAAGGGGCTCTCCATAGTATTCCTGTGAACTTCGGGGGAGTAAGCTCTCTGAAGGGAGGAAGAGGTGGATGCATTATCGCCGAGAATCGTTCGTTAAATCGTCGATCATCGAAGGTGTCGACGGCAAGCGCAAATATCTATCCGTAACGTAAACCTCGGAAGATACCTTGAAACGTCACTCTGAAATACGATACGCAATTCATGGGGGCTACATCCTAAGAACTGTAGGGCTAAATGCCTAAGGTGAGGGACTAAAGTGGACTCAGTTCCCCCCAATAACCTAAAAACACCATGAGGGACGCCTCAAATCGGTGTAAGAAGACTGGTACCAGCAAGAAGCGACAACAACAAAGACATCATAGACATATACAAAGGTATGCCCGTTGTGAGGTCACAACTCTTTTAAGAGGGGAGATCTGTCAGGGTCATGACCGATGACATATGTGTCATACATGTCATACGTGTCATACCTGTCAGACATGTCATACCATGTCATGTCATGTCGTGTCATATATTATTATGACAGTCGTCAGTACGGTCGACCATGACTGTACATGTCGAGTCGCGTCATATATTATTATGACAGTCGTCAGTACGGTCGACGATGACTGTACATGTCGCCAGATGATAATGTCACATCATCTGTCATTATTCAAGGAAAGACTTGAATGACCCTGTCATCGAGAGTTCGTACGTCGAACTTGAAGATGGCAAAGCAAAGATACATCTTGAATACAAACAAGAACCATCTTGCTTTAAGCATGTGCGGAACACGCATGCACAGTATGAACGAACTAGTCGTTATTACAATACCGGTCGTTCAACCTACGTCTCGGGTTCACAACCCAATGGCGGTACCATCTAAGATGATGGGAGACGTATGGTACAAAGTGAGGAAGCGTTGTGCTTCAGCGGTTCTTGATCCAGAGACTGCAACTCACAACCCGCTTGATTGTTACACTTGTGTGTGCCGTTCAACAGCACAGTGTTTATTTGAGATATTGTATAATATTTGTGGGCTCGCATATCAGCCCTAACATTCTCGGTTGTCTAAAGTCAGATTAAACTATAAGATAATCGGGTTTAAGCTGGCGGACAGGCCGTGACACACGAGCGGGGCAAAGAGCAGGCACCGCAAGTGACATCCGAGCAGGCGAGGGGTGACACAGGGCACCACAGACCTCCCCCCTTATGGGGGGTGAAAGTCAGTGTTCCCATGAAATTCATGTTGCAGCTCAAGGCGTCTTTGATGACAGTGTCACTAACTTTCATTCTGGGAGCTTTGCGGGCTTCACAATAATAGAATAGTGTGGCAGACGCCGTCTTGCGTCACGTCGAAGATTCCATATATAGGTGTATGATTCGAAGTTGTGAATTGCCTTTTATTAACCCCTAAACAGCGGAAACTATTTTGACGTTTCATCATAGCGTTTACGTTTTTGCCCGCCATATGTGCTACACCCATCGACAGCTAGCGAGCTTTGCATGTGCTTCGATCAACGTGAAGACCAAAACCTCGAGCTACTATCGTACCGAATGCGGTAAATACTGCTCGAGATATCAAAGGTGAAACATGTCGAACCGTATGAACGGCTTTGGGTCATTATTGACCCAGACCGCTGTTTAGGGGTTAATCCTGAAGGCATTAACCTGTATTTTAATATTTCGTATATGATTTTACATAATATCACGTCATCATATTTATTACGTAATATTATGTCATCATCGAATTTCGATGCGCGCGATCCATTATTCATTATCCCGTTTCGTGTTTTATAAAGGTTTCACTGATTTTCAGTTTTCATCATCAGGTGCATCAGGCGCCCGCGTGACGCAGTGGCTGAGCGTGGGTGTTGCTGTGTGCGGTTGGTGTGGGATGCGGCAGGTACCTGGATCGAAGCTAGAGATGAATGGAGCAGAGGCAATCGTGGAGCAGCGGTATAGGCGCCTCGGTGGGCCGCCCCGGAGAGCCGGGGGGGTCGCCGGGGCGCGGGCGAGGCAGGGAGCTGGAACACGACATTAGCATTTATGCTCCTCAGGATATTTTCTCAAATAAATTATTTTATTATATTCGAAATTCGAAAATTCTATTTTGTATATTTTCATTTTGTATATTTTTATATTTTGCTTTTTATTTCCTGTATAAAATTATATAGCACGGCTTGACAAGAACCCTTGTCCGCAGACGTGTCATCCGAGTTGGACCAACCAGAAATTAGCATTTTAGGCAACGGCAGACAAGGCGAATGGCGTTCCCACGGTGGCAGGGGCGGGGTTGGGGAGGGAACACCATCCTTCCTACCTGACGCTTTTTGGCAGGGTCCTTACCATGTGCACCCACTATCGGGAAAGCCAATCAGAACATGCCAGCTCAAAGATGCCATTGCAATACGACTTTTGTAAGTGCACAAATGGCAAAACACCATTGGTTGTCGATGACGAGCGAGCGACAACTCAAATTACACCCATGGTTACAAGACCTATTCACTATTCACGCGAATAGATGTGTGGGAACCTGAACCTCTATCTTGTGTCTAGACGACTAAGCCGACTTCTGACTGGCTGGGAGCAAGCAATACCTTAGACACGTGTCAATTTCATAGCAATTAGCGTATACCGTATATACAACTGTATGTATTGTACTCCAGTTGGTTCTCCAAGAGGACGAGAAAGAAAAAGAAGAAAGATTCCTCAGCCAAACGCCAAACCCTAGACCCCAAGTCCAACCAACCATCTCCACCAGATGTATCTCAGTGTAACGAAAGCACACGATATTCAAGTGTCTGCCATAGGGTGTAAAAGACTGGCTTACAGCGGAAAATCGAGGTGATAACAGGCACTGACTAAGTGCTGTAAGTGTGCATCGGTATGTATCCTGTCCATTAATATTCATCAATTGGTCGACTCAAGAAGACACTGTGCACTTAGCCTCGAAGTTCATAGCATAAAAGATTCCGCGTCCTGAACTCCAAATGGAGAGTGAGCACGCAGCCTCAAATATTACGTTAGATTAACCACGAAGACACCTGATCCGCAACCAAGTTGTGCGAGTAGAAGTGCCACTCAACTCTGAAAGTTATTGTTCCTTCAGGCGACAAGGTGCCGCGCTTGCAGAGCTTCGCGGGCCAGATAGACAGTAGCTCGGTCCAAGCATTCAAAGATGCCAAATAGCTCTGAGGAAGACTCAGTGGGCGAGGAGACAGTTTCACAAAGTAGCAGTGCCGCTGTCTCGAAAACACTGCTTGAGCTGCAAGGAAACACATCCCATAGTAGCGTAGAGGCAGATGCGCAGGACGCAGACTCAGTCCCGCAGGACGCTGCCGCTGCCGTTAACCTTGATTCGGGCGCAGAGGGAGGAACGTGCAGCCCGGTTTCGAGTTCAAAGTTAGAAAGAGAAAATCTTGGAATGACCTCAACAGGATTTACAGCGGACATAGAAGGCCCGGACAGAGATCCGCCGCAAGAGTGCGCCGTTTGCCTAGATTTCCTTAAGGACGTCTGCAAGACAAGTTGCAATCATTATTTCTGCAGAGATTGTATCAAGCGTTCGATATCATTTCCACCACCTCATTCCACAACCGCGTGTCCTTACTGCCGCGCACCGACATCGCTGTACACCGTCACGGACGTCTCATCCGGCCTTCCCCTCAAGGCCAGCGATGTGGACTCAATTTTCGGTCTCACATTCATTCAGGCGGGCGAGGTCGGCGTCGCCTCATACCATTTCGACGCCCTTGAGAACTCCTACATCTCGTATGCAAGCTGCCCACCAGCGTGGAAGCTCGGGGACGGTAGCCAACCCGCTGCACGGAAGCCCTTCACCAACACCCACTACGCTGCTGAAACGCGGACTTTCACGGGAGAGATCGACTGGTCCCCCACAACTTTCGGCGGGGATGCGCAGTGGCAATACACCATGGTCTTTGACCACGGCTTCAACGCCATTGTGCAGGGTCATGTCGTCGCTGTTGCCCCGGACGGCTCCTCCTCGAAGCGCTCCCTATTCGGGAAAGGCTTATTCTATCGGCGGCACAGGAAAACTATTTTTGGAAGTGTATTCCTGCAGGTGGTTTTCTCTTTCTGTTTAACTCACTCCTCGAATTCGACTGCCCTTGCATCTAGAAGCTGTTTGTCAGTGCATGATAGCGGTTGGACGTCTTGCGGAGCCTTATACTTCAGCGTACGCGTGCACATAAGGACGCCTCTGGCAGTGCTTCTGTGCAGTAATTGCGTCCAGTCTGTCGATCACTTGTTGCGTCGATACATAGTCGAATTCAGCTAGTTCTCCTAGGCTCCTCTTGACTTCCAAACCGCCCTGAGGTGCGATCGAGCCGAAGCGGTTCATGGGTGGTAGCAGATGGCAGGACGCGTCAAGCCTGTGTCAAGTAGAGACCGTGCAACTGTCCACGGCCATGTGCACCCTGATCACATCGCTTTCTGTCGAAAGAATTCTATCGAAAGAAGTATCTGCAGCGTATGGAAGACAACGTAGGGATGGGTGTGTGCTACAGGCGCTGAGTCCTTTCGCCGTGCAAGCGGAGAAAGGAGTGGCTTCGTACCACTTCGAATCGCCAGATCACTGCTACATTTCATACACTCGCGCTCCGAACGCCTGGCATCTTGATGATGGCAGCCGCCCCCCTCTAGAGAAGCCCTTTGAGAACTGCTTCTTTGACGGGGGAAATGTTTTCCGTGGGACCGTGCACTGGCGAGGCCCGTCTTTCGGAGGGGCAAGGCGCTGGGAATATGAGATGATCTTCGCACCCAACTTTGAATGCATCGCAGAAGGCCAGTTGAGCGTCTTCAAGGATGACAGCGACCAACCTGCACAGGTTTTGAAATTTGGCGAGGACGTCTTTTACTGTATTGACTACGACATTCCGAAAAGGGGATAGCGTGCCGTCTTGCTAGTCTTTGCTTATTTCATTCAGAAAACAGAGAGGACACCATGGCAATAGGAATCACATGCTCTTCAAGTGTTCCTTGTTATCTGCAAGTGTGTAAATAGAATCTCACTGAGTTTTTCTAAGTATTGTCAATTTTTTGGTGTCCTGTACCCACATTCAGCTACACTGATCTTCATCTTTGCTGTTTGCACTTTCCCACTCTAATCGAAGATATTGAGCAGATACTTAGGAGTCGTAAAATTCCGGCTAGTGTGAACATGGATTTGTCACGTGGTTTGAGATTTGCATTGTACAGTTTGGCTCATGCATATGGTGTGAGCATGTGCCTTTATATGTACCTTACTTTAAGTTGGGTCCAATGATTGGAAAGTAGGTGTGTACAATCTGGATGAGCAGTTCATGTGTATCGATGTGCTTATAACGAAGAAACTTCGGTGTGGATATGGTTACCTTACAAGTTGTTAGAGATAGCATTGCAAGTTTTTAGAGATGTTGTCAGCGGTGGGCGTTTCGTTAGGTGTTTAAGATCCGTTTCATTATAAACATTGGATGGGAAGCTGATAGGTGCATGCTTATAGGCGGATTTCCGTAAATAACATTTGGTTTACCATTTTAAATGGAGATGAAAACAATCACGTCAGCCACAGTGGAAGACGTCGGCCACAATGGCAGAAAATGGCGATTCCGATTGGATAACAGGGCTACTCGGGCGTCAACCACTAATCACGTGCTTTCGATGACGACTGTCAAAATCGTCCTCCCCGACTAGAAAGGCACATATGACCACTTCCACGACTCAGATATGCTAAGGGTTATAGTGGTAAACTTTCAGCATTTGAATGTCGCACGGCTTTCGGCTGGGATCAATGCGCACCTTTCACATTTGGTTTTAGAAACTACAAAACAACGCGGAGAGACCAGAGATGGCCCGGGAATCGCTACTTATAACACATTCATACTCGTGGAAAAATTGGAAGATCGCAAAAATACGCAACCTATAACCGCTAAAAGCCCTGATTTGAGTTATGTAACATTAATGGGCATGAGGGCACATGACATACCGATTCTCTATCATTCAAAATGTCAGATAAAAGAAAATGATAATGAATCGTAGGCATGCTTCATATGGCCCACTAAAGTTTTGGTCCGTTTCAGCATATCAGTCGTGGAAGTGGTCATACGCAATGTCAATTTCACTGAACGAATACCACCTGAACAATGAACTACCAAGGAGATGTGCCTGAAAGTCACCCAAGAGTATGTTAGGAATTATTTCACTTGAATGCCACTTGTAGAACACATGGCAGTACGACCCACCACTCTCACGTTCGCGTGGTCGCGTCTGCGACCTCTGCGTCGGCGTTGGTCTTGCATTTGATGCGTATCGTGGGGGTTCTCGATGGCGTCACGTTCGCAGACGATCGATGCGATGATTTTTTTGTGCTGGAATGCGATATGTCCCACAACAAGTTTTCGGTGTTTTTTATGACACTCGCGCGCGGAAGATTTCGTGTGTATTTGTGAATTTTAAGTTATGCAAGTGTTGTGAGGTGTTTATTTTGACACACATGCAAAGGGCCATGGCGAAAAAGTAGAATTTGCGGGCGTTTCGGCGTGTATTCGTCTTAGACCTAGGTAAAATAGTCATGGTGGATGATGATAATGATGTGTTCGGGGTGTGAGGACTGAACCAGTCTCACAGGTATGTAAGCAAATGTTCACTTACAGGTAATATGATGCCATGATCATAGGATGTACAGACAGTACATGGATAATATCGGATACAATGCAATGCAGGAAGGGAACCTAGTTCACAGTCCTACAAGGAGATATATTGCTGCAAGCATGATATATATGAATCGGATCTTTTAACTCTTTAATGTCGAAGTTACCAACAACCAGGTGTGGCTGTCAACCGTAACTATTTTCAAACTGATTCATTCAGCCTGCTCGGCTGCCTTATGCTATGGTTTTCAGATCTCGAACTTTCGAACATAACTCGATGTCGACTCTTGTCAGGTCCCATCATGTTTCATGAGAACTCGATCTGTCACATCATAGAATCTGCCGACTAGCCCAGTTTCATTATCAATCATTCCAGCCCACTCCATATCACTCTGAATAATTATAACTGTGCTGACTCGGCAATATTGGAGGTCTCCCAGCTGACTGCTGGTTTTCCCACCAAACTCACTTTCGGGTCAGGCATTTCTGTCAGTCATTTCTGTCAGACACTCTCGTCATCTGGTCATATAAATGCCTGTCATTGGTGACTGTCATAGTGCCAGTCACTCGTCATTCTGACACGTCTGTCATTCTGTCTCGTGACTTACCCTAGCACAACTCTCCCCCCCTTTTAGGCGCGCGCTTACGTCCTCGCTAGCGTTTAGTGTTCGCCTGTATTTACATTGGCTGGGGATCAACAAGCATGTACAGTGATGCTGGCTTCTAAGCCTCGGGTTCTCGGGTACCGTGCCTCTCAGTCCTTGGGTCCGAGTCCCCTTGGCTTCTAAGCCCCGGGTTCTTGGGTCCCGTGCCCCCCAGTCCTTGGGTCTGAGTCCCCTTCCGCGCTGGAGGTTTCCCGAAGCCCCATTCCCGAATTACGCTGCCAACGCTTAAACGGTTCTGTAGCCTTGGTACTCCTCTCGCTCTGCGGGTCTTGTGCTGCTTTGCGCCCTGAGGGTTTTAGACCCCAGTATCTTGTTCCTGCATCGGGAACTCGTCCGTCTGCGCTGTCAAGGTGGCGATGAGGTCCATGACTGCCGCTGCGCTTTCCTCGCTCATGCGCTCTTCCAACTTCAGCCCACAGAACAGGTGGTGCAACAAGGTGCGCGGGATCGCGTATACCGCTTGGGCTGACCCCATGCTTTGTGTACTGGACGCCGAAACTCCTTCACGCGCGGTGTTCTCGTGCTTTCCCAGCACAGCCCTTGCGGGACATGGTGTCGCGTGGGTACACTGCAGCAGGGGATCTGCGCGAGCTGTCGGGGCAGCGAGGTCTGCGCGAGCCGCAGGGGCAGCGAGGTCTGCGCGAGCCGCCGAGGTAGCGAGGTCTGCGCGAGCCGCCGGGGTAGCGAGCCCAATGCGAGCTGCAGGAACTGCGAGTTCCGCACGAGTTGCAGGGGCAGCGAGGTCTGCGCGAGCTGCCGGGGCAGCGGGGTCTGCGCGAGCTTGCATTGTGGGCTGCGTCTTAGTGCTGCTGATAGGGCAGCATGCTTGCGCCATGGGCTGCAGCTCAGTGCTGCTGATGGGGCAGCGTGCTTCCGTCGTGGGCTGCAGCTCGGTAGTGCATGCGCAGCACGCCGCTGTGGGCTGCAGCTCAGCGCTTTTGGGGCAGCGAGCCGCCAAGGGCTGCAGCTCAGCGCTGACGGGACAGCACATCGCCAAGGGCTGCAGCTCAGCACTGCATGGGCAGCAAGCCGCCAAGGGCTGCAGCTCTACCAAGGGCTGCAGCGCAACGTGGCATGCACCGCACGCCGCCAAAGGTTGCAGCTCAGTGCTGTCTGCGCGAGCTGCCGGGGCAGCGAGGTCTGCACGAGCCGCAGGAGCAACAAGGTATGCGCGAGCTGTCGGCGGGGCAGCGAGGCAGCACGCCGCTGTGGGCTGCAGCTCAGCGCTTTTGGGGCAGCGAGCCACCAAGGGCCGCAACTCAGCGCTGGCGGGACAGCACCTCGCCAAGGGCTGCAGCTCTGCGCTGCTTGGGCAGCAAGCCGCCAAGGGCTGCAGCTCTGCGCTACCAGGGCTACATGCTTGCGCCGTGGGTTGCAGCTCTGCACTGCTGGTGGGACAGCGCGCTTGCGCCGTGGGCTGCAGCTCAGCTCTGCGAGTAGGGCAGCGCGTTTGCGCCGTGGGCCGCAAGGCCTTCCCAGCGCTGCTGATGGGGCAGCACGCTTTCGCCAAAGGCTGCAGCTCTGCGTTGTTGGGGCAGTGCGCAACCGAAGGCTGCATGCATGCCGCCAAAGGTAGCAGCTCAGCGCTGCATGAGCAGCACACCGCCAAGGGCTGCAGCTCAGCGCTACCAGCGCAGCACGCCGCCAAAAGTAGCAGCTCAGCGCTGTATGGGCAGCACACCGCCAAGGGCTGCAGCGCAACGTGGTATGCACCGCACACCGCCAAGGGTTGCAGCTCAGTGCTGTCTGCGCAAGCTGCCGGGGCAGCAAGGTCTGCGCGAGCTGCAGGGGCTGCGAGGTCTGCGCGAGCTGTTGGCGCAGCGAGGTGTGCGCGAGCTGCTTGTGCAGCGAAGTCCGCTCGGACTGCCGGGACAGGGAGGTTGCTGCGAGTTGCTGGGGCAGCGAGGTCTGCGCGAGCTGCAGGAGCACCAAGGTATGCGCGAGCTGTCGGCGGGGCAGCGAGGCAGCACGCCGCTGTGGGCTGCAGCTCAGCGCTTTTGGGGCTGCGAGCCACCAAGGGCCGCAACTCAGCGCTGGCGGGACAGCACATCGCCAAGGAACGATGGAATCGCCGGAATGAGACTGGCCCCAGTCTCATTCCAGTCTCATTTTTTTGGGGTCATTTTTTTTGTGGAATTTACACACATTTGATGCACTTAAACAAAAAATAACATTGTCGAATGCAAATTTTGAGAAATTTGATGTTTTTCGACGATTTAGTGTGTTTTTCTGCCACGCGAACTCAGAAAAATCACCAAAAATACGATTCTCGACGAAAAATCCCCAAAACTTTTTCAAGTATGAATTTCCAATATACTTTACATATGCTTGATGCATAACAATAAGAACTCCTTGGAAAACAACGGATTTTTTCAATTTCGACCACCCTAAGATGGGGAAATATCATTACGGGGCCAGTCGTATGGGAAATAACCCTGGAAATTGGGTGGTAAACTATATTGCAGGAGTTTAAAGCACAGTTGTTACGTTATTTTGACGGGTTTGAACTTGGTTACAAGTCCACAATCGCAAGTTGCACACAGGAATAGTTGGATGCATAATTTTGGTGACCGTTTTGGTCATTTTACCCCTCAAACCCTGAAAACCCTGAGCGCTGGAACTGTCCATGTGAAGTTAAGCAACATAATCAAGAGTTACACGGCGCGTTGTCACCGTTTCGAGTTTGTATTTCCTTATATCATACAAAGAAACCGCTCTAGCGAGCTGGGATTGAAACAGTATACACATGGTAGAAAGATCTGTAAAAAGAAGGACGCCATGTTCAGGGTAAACAAACTTGTAAAACAGATTCTACTCAGAGAACAGGTTGTCGGCAATAGTCTTTAAAAGCTCTTCCTTTTCAGGACCTGAAGGCATACCGCCCTCGGGCGGACAGATGCGCTCATCCCAGCAAGTCAGCATTTCCGCAGGGTTGAAGGGATGCCACGCCCTGTGCCGAACTCCTCCGCGCCTGAAAGCGTCTGCGGTAAACAGCAAGTCCGTGTTCTTGAAAGTGCGCAGCTTGCGCTTGGAGCCCGGCATAAGGTTCGCAGCGCGTGGAATCCAGAACTGCCAATGTACCAAACGTTTCTCCGAATCCAAGTCCAAGACCTCAACATAGTGCATGGGAAGTGAAACCTTCCCACGTGCAAGTGGAACCGTAAACCAGCACTCGTCGGCGGGGTTGCTTTCACCTGCAGCGGTGACAGCAAACGTTTTTGGAACTGCAGTTATCATTTCGAAGGTGTAGTCTGCCGGGAGGAAACTAGCCACAGCACGTTGCGCCAACGGCATGTCGTCCTCGTCTGATGAGTCCGACTTCACAGAAACTGCTGGAGCAGTTACGAGCCTTGCTGCTCGCTGAAGTAAAGGCATGTCGTCATACGAGTCCGACTCACTCTTCTCGGGCGATTCCTGAAATAGACAGCGGCCATTGTTGGCAGAACGTGTCCTGGCCTTCCGTTGAGGAGGGGAAAAGGTGGGAGACGCTGTCGTAGGGGGAGAACCTCGTGGTCGTTTAGGATCACCTGCTTCCGCCTGCCCAACTTTGCGAGTCTTGACACTGTCTTGGACAGGGGAGGAAGGAGGGGACGATGGGTATACACGCTTAATGCCAGCGGCAGCATTAGCGCGCATGCCGGCACCTCTCCCAACTGCAGCTTGACTGTTGGGGACAGATGATCTCCCCCCACGTCCTTTGCCACGACCTTTCCTTGCACCTGCTTCAGCAACTGTTGCTTGACTGTCGGGGCCAGTTGATCTCCCC
>LGRX02025999.1:0-23488 GCA_001247695.2 Cymbomonas tetramitiformis | reverse complement strand
CCCCACCGACGAGACCCGTAAGCTGTCACTCTACAACCGCCTCGACCCGATCTTCTACGCGGCGGTGAAGGTGCGTTATCCGCTTGCGGGTGACCTCGGCGGAGTCACTCTCCGCTCGCTGCAGGCTCTCGTCGTGGCCATCTTCCAGGCGTGGGCGCAGTCGGACGAGGGGGCGTCGGCGCGTGAGAAGCAGACACTGGGGACGGGCGGTAAGCCCTCTGCGCTTATCACGTCGTCTGAGTACGCCGTGCTGCTCGAGGAGATTGCGGCCTTGAAGGCCTTGGTGCGAGGTGGCCGTGCGGGCGGGGGACAGCAGCCGCAGCCGCAGCATCGGGGGAAGCAGCATCCGAGGGGGTTTCGCGTGGGTGCAGGCAACCCCCCCGCCGTCGGCTTCGACCGCGACAGCATGAAGGCCAAGCCACTGTGCCACCGCTGCCGCAAGGCCGGTAAGGGAGAGGTGTATCACCCGTATCGCGACTGCCCACTTGGCGGTCGCCAACACTCGCCAGCCACGGCCGCGGCTTTCTGCATTCCCATTGAGCGGGAGGACGCGGAGGGCCTGCACGCATTGGCGCTCGTGCAGGTCTTCCAGGACGCGGCGGACAGTGGACCAGAGGCCTTCTCGCATGCGGCGTTGGCGTATGGTCCGCCCGCGGTACTCTCCGCGGACGGCGTCGGTGGGATCGACTTGGCGGCCTACGGATTCAGCGTACCGCCTCCGCCTTCTGGCGGGACCGACGACGACGACATCTTGCGGCGGCTTGATGCCCTCACCTCTGAGGTTCAGGCCGCCCAAGAGCAGGTACATTACACCCACGCATCCTTTGTTCCTGGGAGTGCGGTTGAGGAGCATGCATCGGCTTTGGTGTGTGGCCCTGCCGCTGCGGCGGGGATCACACCGGAGGGGCAGGTTCCGGCAGGTGGTGCGGCGGCATCGGCGTCCGCCGTGCCGGCCCCTGCTATGCCTGTTTCGCAGGCGAAGGATGTACGGCCCGCGCCAGTTCAATCGGCGCGGGTGACCACCACAGAGGCGACGTGCGGTGAGTTCGGAGGCTTCGTGCAGACGGTGAATCACGCCGCCGTCCACCCGTCTGACCTGACGGGCTATGACACGGACGACTACGAGGATTACGCCGACGGTACTTTCGCGGTGAAGCCGCGGGCTCCGTCCGGTGCTGTCGGATGCGGTGTGCCGCCTTTCGGCTTTGGCACTCCGGCGATCGGCGCTCTCGCGGTGCTCTCTCTGTTGTGCATTTCTTTTGCAGGTGTGTCTGTTTCGGCGTCCACGGCTCCTGCTGTGTCGGCATGTGCACCGGCTACGGAGATACCTTCGCCTGGTGGTGATCTCGATTCTCGATCTCGAGGTCATATTATAGACTATATATATGATAACCAAAATATGACCTAAAGTGCCACCTTTTTTTTCCCCGATATAGACCCGCGAAATAAAATCGATAAAAACTGCCAAGAATCGCCTAAACTGACCCCCCATACCCTTCATAAGGGTCTGAAAATTAAAATTCATGACATTGTCATTAGATGCTCTTTAGATGCTTTTAAGATGCTGTTTCGATGCTGTATGACCTGTACAGTGACCTCCGCAACGAGGTGCTCTCAATTAATCATAATTAAGTAATCAGCACCCGAAGAGCATCGGAAGAGCATCAAAAGAACATCGGAAGAGCATCGGAAGAGCACGATATGGAAAAACTAAAGCATTAGTATGATGGACATGACACATCGTTAATCAAGACACGTCATCCGTCAGACGGGTGGGGAAAATACAAAAAAAAGTCCCAAAATACTGTACTCAAAAACCTAATTTCCAGTGAGTACATAACTTTTGGGCGTGTCAGAGCGATATATTTTGTATAGCTTGTTCGGTTCGTGTGACCTTTAACTGATAATGGCACCTTTGACGCATTCTTCCCTTTGAGTTGTTACCTTGTTCGCACTATGCGTGGGTTCGTACTCTTCTTGCTCGCTACTCTGCTACGTTCATCCGTTTGGGCAGATGCGAACCACGGTGAGTTTGTTTCGATGGACCCTTTCAAAAACGAGAGCTGGTCATCCGTAGTATGTATGAAGAAAGGGTATCGCGTTTTTACGAATGTGCCTGACGTAGGCCTCACAGAAACCTTTGCAGTTACGCATGCGGACGGTATGTACGTCGCTGGCGAGAAAGTGGCTACCGTTCGTGAGGTCGAAAGTGTTTCCAGCGAATTGCAGGATACGCGTGCAAAATTCCAGGATACGCTTGCACAGATTTCGCATGCTATTTCCACTTTGGCCACTTTGCAGTCTTTGCTGGAAACAGCACAGCAGCCTAGGGGAGAACGCTCCCGGCGGGCTTGGCACTTGGGCTTGGCACAAAGAAATGAGCTGAGCGCGCTTGAGAAATTCCACTTTGTCCAACCTCTCATCACAAGATAACAAAAGAGCTCGAAGCTCCTCATCGGGCAAAACATCTGCGAGAGCCATTGCGGAAAAATAATCTGAAGAGAAAGCAAACGCGCGAAAAGAATGCCGATACCACTCCGCCGTAATTCCCAAAGCTGCCGTAGTGTCCAAGCGAAAGCGAGAATCAAATTTCGAACACCGCAAGAGGGAAGGGTGAGCTCAAAATAAAGATAGAGCGATAACGAAATAATTTTCCACGCTAAATACGAATTACGCGAAGCGTAACTGGGACCATAACCTGCTGGAAACAGCACAGCAGCCTAGGGGAGAACGCTCCCGGCGGATAAAGAACGAACTCAATAACAGATAACATACGGGAATAAATACCCGGACAGACACAAGCAGAGTCACCGAGGATGACATACTGGATATGACACGTGACAGTACGAACATGTCACGGCGTCATTTCCCGCAGTCTTCGTGCTCTCATCCGCCCACGTGCACAGAACCTGGTGGGGATAGGCTGCAGTTCAACGGCACGAATTGGTTATGTGTTTGTACACTTGGGTATTTTGGCGAATCATGTGAGTTTGATTCCACAATTGCCTCGACCGTGTCGCCGACATTTCTACCAACACAGTCGCCCACAGTTGCAAACGCTTGGCTCACTCGTCTTGATAGTATGCAAAAAAATTACAGCGAATGACGGCAGCTCTGGTGACTTCTTTGGAAGGAGCGTCGCATTGTCGGGCACCCACGTAGTGATCGGAGCATATGGAGACGACTCTGAACGGGGATCCGTGTATGTGTATAGCGTCAGCGACTCTGGTGCAACGTTTGTGCAAAAGGTCACAGCGAATGACGGCAGCTTTTATGACAAGTTTGGTATTAGCGTCGCATTGTCGGGCACTCACCTAGTGGTTGGAGCAGACGGTGATGAGTCTTTTCGGGGATCCGTGTACGTATACAGCGTTAGCGACTCTGGTGCAACGTTTGTGCAGAAGATTACAGCGAATGACGGCAACTCTAGTGACCGCTTTGGATACAGCGTCGCATTGTCGGGCACCCGCCTTGTGGTTGGAGCAGTCGATGACGACTCTGGTCGGGGCTCCGTGTATGCGTATAACGTGACGGACTCTGGTGCGGTGACGTTTCTGCAAAAGGTCACAGCGAATGATGGCAGCTCTAGAGACTTCTTTGGAGGCAGCGTCGCATTGTCGGGCACCCGCCTTGTGGTTGGAGCGGATCAGAACGGTCGGGGATCCGTGTATGTGTACAACGTGACTGACTCTGGTGCAAGGTTGGTTCAAAAGGTTACAGCGAGTGCCGGCAGCTCTAGTTTCCGCTTTGGATACGACGTCGCATTGTCAAGGACCCACCTGGTAGTCGGAGCACCTAGTGGTCACGGTGACGACAACTCTTACCAGGGATCCGTGTATGTGTACAGCGTTGCTGATTCGGGTACAACGTTTCTGCAAAAGGTTACAGCGAACGACAGCACCTCCGGTGACCGCTTTGGATTCATTCAGCGTCGCAGTGTCGGGCACTCACCTGGTGGTTGGAGCACGCTATGGGAACTTTTCACAAGGATCCGTGTATGTGTACAACGTGACCAACTTAGGAGCAACGTTTGTGCAAAAGGTTACTGCGAATGACGGCAGCTCTGGTGACGAGTTTGGATACAGCGTCGGATTGTCGGTCACTCACCTAGTGGTCGGAACACATGACTCTACACAGGGATCCGTGTATTTTGCCTGAATTCTGCATAGCATAGATAGATCATACTATTGTGTACTGATTATTTTCTTTAACTCCCATGCTGTCATCCGCCATCAAAACGACATTTTAATTCGGCTTAATTTGGCGTGAAATACCCCCAAATTAAGCCGAACCGGCCCCCCTATGATACGTTTCATTTCATATTCCAACCAACAACTGTGTAAGCCGACGCATGGTGCATACGAACACCCGCATCCAACGAATCAAATAACGAATATGTATTGTCGCATCACGACGGGTCAAAACAAACGAGACAGCATGGGAGTTAACCTGTTTATTGTTTGAGCTTTGTTCATTTCAAATCCAATAGATTTGCGAGAACGCACCTTTTCAATGTGCCCGTGTGTATTTTGTTTGAATAATAATGTAGCTGCTTCAGTATAATACCTCTTATCCATTTCAATACCTATGAATCTGCGTTGATTGTTAGTGCAAGCTTTGCCTGCTGTTCCTATACCCATAAAAGGGTCTAACACTATATCATTTGCGTTTGAATAAGTTCTAACAATCCACTCTAATATACTGTAGGGCTTCGCCGCAGCGGGTGTTTGCTTTTGTAATTTCCGTTTGCAATAGTTGTCACAGACTTCGGAAACCGTTTCCCATCAGATATTGTGTTAATTCTCGGACTGTTTCCGGTGTACAACTCCGTGCGTCTGCCCGGGACACGTGTGTACGCAATTCCATCGGCAATCTGTGGATTATAAGTAGGTAACTTATCATAGAATACATACAACATCTCGTGACTGCGTAGTGGCATCTGATTGCAATGATAAAACCCATAACTCACTGATTTCCTGCCAGACAATATCATATCGGAACATATTTTCATTGTTGGATATTAACTTATGTCCGAACCGAGTTGTGCAAAAGAAGACATATGCAGTGCGTGGCTTCCCGACCCGTTTCAGTTGCGTCCATAAGTTATCTAAATCGATTGTTTGCTTGTCAAACTTGCACGCAGTTTGATTGTAAGGCAAATCTAAGATAACTAAATCAACAGAGTGTGCGTCGATGTTCGGAAATACATCAAAACAATCTGCGTTGAAAATCTGCGTGGCCATTAAGATAGGTCCAGAAAATAAATGATAACAAGATGAAATGAAAAAAAGGTGGGGAAATAGGTCATATTATGGACTATATATATGATAACGAGAATATGACCTAAACTGCCACCTTTTTTGATTGATAGGTCACCACAACAATCTATCTGCGTAGTAACCATTGTTGCCGACCACATTGCGGTCATTCGTGTGTCTGATTTTGTACAGCCGACGTCTTTTATCGGCGTACTCTTTACCTTTAGTGGCCATGTATGTAGGGTAATCATTGGCTCCACGCTGACCAACCTGTGCTACCAACTTACCATCCTTAAATACATCAATCTTTTTGCTTTGATTGTTCGATGGACTGACCTTAACTCCAAGTTTCCGTGCTTGACTCCTTGTGTAAGCTTTGATTTGATAAGTCATTGTCTACTATATTGGCTATTACCCTTCGGGTGGCTTAAGCCACCCTAACAGCGATTTAGGGTGGCTTAAGCCACCTTAACGTTTTCAATTATTGCGGGAGCTATCGGTACCGGAAACTAGATTTTTTTAGCTCAAAATGACGGCGACAATGTCTTCTTTTAGACACTATATGCACTATTCGGCGAGCCCAGGTGAGCAATTTTGGGAAGTATCCAAGAGGGTGCAACATTTAGCGAATTTTGAGCGATTTTCCCGGTTTTTGCATACCCATGCTACTTCAACCGAGATTTTGAGGGTCAAGATGACCTCGGATCAAACTTTTGGCAAGACACTGCAGAAAGAGCAGCTCGAGATCTTGACAACATGGGTCTCCAAATTTTGAAAGCGCGGTCTTAGAGGAAGCCCCCGGTGAGCTAATTAGCTTAAGGTGGCTTAAGCCATCTTAAGGAAAATTGGGAAATACCCACCCTACGTCAACCGAGATTTTGAGGGTCAAGATGAACTCAGATCAAACTTTTGATAAGACACTGCAGAAAGAGCAGCTCAAGATCTTGACGACACAGGTCTCCAAATTTTGAAAGCACCGCCGAAGAAGCCCCCATGAGCCCTTTAAGTTAAGGTGGCTTAAGCCACCTTAAGCTGCGGGTAATAGGCAATATGTAAGACTATTATATAGTATGACAAGTAAACCGATATCTGAGAGCGGGCTACTTCAGGAATTATATTTAGACCCAAAGTTTGGTCAATCCAATGCTAGTGCGTTTACCAAGAAGCTTAAGGCACAAGGTTATAAGGTGACTGAATCACAAGTGAGGGATGCAATATCAAAAACTGAAACATCACAAGTTTTAGCACAACCCAAAAGAATGAACCGGAAAAATTACTTTCCAATATATGGACCTGCTGGCAAGGTTTCTATACAAGCCGATTTGGCGTTCCTCCCTCGCGAAAAGTCAGCCAATAAGGGATTTGCCGTAATTCTGACTGCAATTAATATCAATACTAACAAAGGCTACGCAATAGCCTTAAAATCTAAGACGGCCAAAGACAAAAACAACAAGCAACAAGAGGATGTCCAAGGCATAGTTCCTGCCATGAGACGATTGATAAACGAAACGAAAATGAATACATTGACAACCGATTTAGGTTCCGAATTCACTAATAAACAAGTTCAGGCATTGTTAAAAGAAAAATGCATTAAGCATTATACAAGTCGGGCCGAAGACCACAGTCGTCAAGGGAAGATTGAAAGGTTTAATAAAACGTTGAAACGGAGATTTAAATTCAATGAGGCGAGAACTGGTAAATCAAACTGGGTTGACTACTTGGACTCTATCGTAGAGAATTATAATGAAACGGTTAACCAAGGTAACATCAATGACACTCCACCTGATGACATGAACGAACATCGTGTGATTAGAAGTGTTTTGTTGAAACGCAACGAGACGGCCAAACTATTACAAAAACTCGACATAAAGCCAAGTGACCGCGTGCGACTGCGTGTGACCAAGAAGACATTTGACAAAGAGAGTCAAACGTGGTCGACGGAGGTCTACAAGGTGAAGTCCAGAAAGGGGTTATCATTTGTTATAGAGGATGAAGACGGTGATACTTTAAGTCGCCAGTATAAGCCACATGAACTTAAAGAGGTGCAGGGTCTTGTGTCCAAACCATCCAAGAAAACTCGTGGTTCCAAGACTGATAGCGATAGCAAACAAGCTGCAAAATCAGAGCGTGCGTTAAAGAAAGAAGGTATTCAAGCAAACACTGAAGGAAGACAAGCGAGGAACTATGATGACTATGAGGTTGATGTGTTCATCAACGACAAGAAATCACCAAACTATCAAAAGACTTTAAAAGGTTATCTGAAAGTGAATAAGTCCAAAAAGAGTAAGCAAAAATATCAATTAATCTTTTATGACAAGTCGGAAGAAAATGAGTTCGTTGATATTCCCGACCCAGAAATAAAGTTGTGGAAAAAAAGAAGTAACGGGAACAAATAATTTGTTCCTGATATTATATAATGAGAACCATTTTAACCGACGAGGTTGGGAGACGAAACTGTCTGAAAATGATGGGTATACCTAAAGGCTCGAGTGCCGACACTCTGTTCCGAGGACATGGTAAGCTTGCTAATGGCAATTACGTGATAACGATGCCTTCTAGCAATAGCACTGTGGTTTACAACACATTGAGAAATTCCGGAATAAATTCCAATGCATTAGTGAGAGATATTCAGGACTATAGCGGTGGCATTAACACGACCATTCCTACTTCTGTAATGACATTAAATCCCATGATGACAATGACACAAGAAGAAATAGATAAGCAGGCGTTAGAACGTATTAATAAAGACGCTAAGGAGCGAGACGCCATGGTTGCTGATGCTTCTATAGCATTGTTGCCAGAAACTCCGGTACGGTTTCGCGATACTGGACCCGGTTCACGTCTTCGAAAAGAGGCAGCAGAATTATTACAAAGCAGTGAGGTATCTTCTCCTAGAATGTTTGGAACGTTTGCATCTGAGAATGTAACAACACGAAGTCAGGCAGCCGGTTCGAGAAGTCCACTCCAACGAGGATTAGTTTATATCACTGGAGCTGACCGTGCTTCAAAGGCAAAAACTCCTTAATATATAGTAATGCAAGTACCTTGTAATCAAAGCTATCTCTCAAATGTATAATACTGTCGCCCATCGAGCACTTCACATGGCACATACCGGAAACAGTCTCAGATTGTTTCTTTTGTTTCAACTGTATGTGCTGGAAGATGAAACACCATCACATCGCAACGCTTTTGGCAATAGCAATATACCTTTCAAATCTGTGGTGACAACGAGGACCTCCGAACCAATCATGACTTCAGCCGACATACTGTAGATAAATATGCAAAGAACGATTCCACACAGTTGTTAAATGCTTTAAGCCAAGGCGCACTGAAACTGCCAAGTACCGCCTTGAACAAAGTCTTTGGTGCTAACATCACGTCTACGGACAACCCTACTCAAACGAAATACGCACGGGCATCAGATGCTTCGTACGCTTACATTTATGGCGATAGATTACGCTTGAAAAACATAATGAAAGGACTTCCGGGTTATTACATAGACCGAAGTTTGTCGGGCAGAAACTCTACGACGTTGGTCAATCCTAAAACTCAAGACGTTATCATTGCTTACCGAGGCTCTGATGCAGAGTTTGCCAGTCTAAGCACTCTTGCCCAAGACATTTCACGTGGACAGAATGTAGAAGATTGGTATGTTAACCTTTTGACATTGATGATGTAACAACGTTTTTCATCGAGATATCAAGAAGCACGGCAACGATTTGACGATGTCAAAACGAAATATGGTGGTTATAAATTATCTGTTACTGGACACTCGAACGGTGGTGGTCAAAGCAATTACATAGCCGAAGTAAAAAACGTCGAAGGACATCACTTCAACCCAGCAAATAATCCTTTACAAGAACCAGTGAACACTCCGACCGAAAAGCAAGTGTTGTACTCAACCGAAGGTGATTTGGTATCATTACCGGCCCGACTGCGGCCACACCCGAAGAGCAATTATGACATCATACATGTCAATCCTAAGGCAGATACGGAAATCGATTTGACAAAGTTGCATAGCGTGGAACAGATGTACTCAAATACACCTGAATCTACTCGAGTCAGCACTGCAAGGTCTCGGTATGGCTTCGCGAACGCAATGACGGGTTCAGCTTTAGGCGGGTATTTGGGATATTATACACCGACTGACGATGACAACGAACGTATATTTAGGACCACTCAAGGCTTGTTGGAACCAATATTGCTTTCTGAAACTCCCAATGTGAATTTCAAAGACTTTATGAACGTCATGGGTGTCAAGGAAAGCTTACGAGAGAAGAATTATATACGTGAAGCTCTGGGGCTCACTCCTATTATAGAGCAAACGCCATTAACGGAGGTACCAGTGTACGATCCGATGACAGAGATGATAAGACGAGCTACCGGTCGTGCTGACCAGGATAGAGAGTTGATTGACAATCAATAAAGGTGGGGAAATAGGTCATATTATAGACTATATATGTGATAATCAGAATATGACCTAATCTGCCATATTTGTTAATATACAATGGACCGTGAGGACTTGATGCGCTTAGCGAAAATTCAATATCCTGATTTAAATGTAGCACATGTAGAATTGCTGGTCGATGACTACATAAAACGACCAGAATTTTACGATGACCTTTATAATGGAAACATTGAAGAACCAAAACCTGCAAACCGAGATACGGCGGACTCTATCGGCAACAATGTGAACATCAGCACAGGCATGTGGCACGCGTGGGTGGACGGGGGTTACATACTTAAGTGCATAATATCGGTAAATGTTATTATACGGCTTGATATTTTTCGGAGAAGTTTGGAGAAGGTTTGGACAAACTCAAAAATATAAAATTTTGACATTTAGGGTTTAGGAGTAGTCGTGCGGGGCCATTTTGGTCACTGCAAACCGCAGGAAATCGTGTTTTGCACTTGGCATGCATGCGCGTCACATGAATGTGTTGATAAAAGGTCATCGCCGAGTTTGGGAAGGTGCGCCAAGTTAGTTGAAGGCACTAGAAAGTTGCATAGCCAAGATTTTAGGGTTTTAGGGTTGCTGGCGGGTGAAATATTGGCTGTGAGAGCAGGGGTTTCGCATATGCGGGGTCCGCTATAAAGTGCATAATTTCGGTAAATGTTATTATACGGCTTGATATTTTTGGAGAAGTTTGGAGAAGGTTTGGACAAACTCAAAAATATAAAATTTTGACATTTAGGGTTTAGGAGTAGTCGTGCGGGGCCATTTTGGTCACTGCAAACCGCAGGAAATCGTGTTTTGCACTTGGCATGCATGCGCGTCACATGAATGTGTTGATAAAAGGTCATCGCCGAGTTTAGGAAATTGCACCAAGTTAGTTGAAGGCACTTGAAAGTTGCATAGCCAAGATTTTAGGGTTTTAGGGTTGCTGGCGGGTGAAATATTGGCTGTGAGAGCAGGGGTTTCGCGTATGCGGGGTCCGCTATAAAGTGCATAATTTCGGTAAATGTTATTATACGGCTTGATATTTTACGGAGAAGTTTGGAGAAGGTTTAGACAAACTCAAAAATGTTATTTTTTTACATTTAGGGTTTAGGAGTAGTCGTGCGGGGCCATTTTGGTCACTGCAAACCGCAGGAAATCGTGTTTTGCACTTGGCATGCATGCGCGTCACATCGAAATTGTGGTACCCCAAGTTTGTTAAAATGCTTGAGCATAAATATGCAAAGAATGTTATCATTATTGCATGTGAATGCCAAATCACATACTATACAGTATATTAGAATGCCAAAATTGCAACAGTGATAACACGCGCTCATGCTCGGCAGCAGGCATCTTGTACACATCCCCTCGTTTAACTAGGCGCACATCGGTTGCACGCACGGCTTCACAAGAGATCAAGCACTTTTTACTTGTGTCTAGTATGTAGTCATCTCTCACATCGGCATCTTCCCATTCAAAGTACCTCCCCGAAACCACAAATTCTCCCGGGGCAAAATATTGCCCATAGTCATCTCGGCGCCCCCTAGGTCCAACCTCCGTCACGGCGGATAACGCCTTCACCAAGTAGTAGGCGTGTGTGCGGTCCGCCGGGTCTCGGTGGACCGCGATGATGCATCCGCGCCGCACCGCTACTACACTCACATCACTCGCATACTCCTCCACCAACTCCCGCACCCTTGCCGCGTCCGCACCCGTTGCGGGCGTCAATTCCACCTCCCTCCACAAATCCACATGCGAGCTCTCCAAACAGTTCTCGGACGTCGGCATGGACGACACACATTCCGCATAGCATGACACGCAATAGCATGTCCTGTCGCGCACCAGCAACTTCCCCTCCACGCCCGATCGCACCGAATGCAGTTGCAAAGTGCGCTCCAAAGATTTGTATGCGATGCGCGCCGTGTGATCAACCGCCGACAAACCTCCCGCCACCTCTTTCGTCGCGTCCTCGGGAACTAGATAAAAAAATCGTTGATTGAATGCGGCCCTCGACTTCGTGTAGCTGGTGTCCGCGCGTGTGCGCAACCTCTCCACACAAAAAGCATAGAGATCGGCCGCACACAAGATCTTCCCATACCATTTGTCACCCTCCGAAATTACCGCCACCGCCGCTGCATGCTTCACGTGTGCCCCCGCTCCGTCCTGCTCCCCTTTAGCATGCGCCGTCTCAAAGAAGTTCCGCTGACAAGGAATCCCCAGCGACCATTCCATTTTGCTGTTTCCCACGTCCGCGAATCCCGCCGCGCACTTCTTCTGCCCCGCACGGCCATCCGCCCATTCGTGAATAAATATTGGCTTCGGAATCCCCCTTTTCTCAAAGTACTCCTTGATGATCACCTCTCGCATGTACTGAATGAATCTGTGATCATGCTTGCGGTCATCACTAATAAAGTACACATAGTAGTCCTTTATCACAATCGGGTTCTCCGCCTTGGACTCTACCCCATCGACTTCCTTGCACGCGTGCCGCCATAACACACACACCAACACAGTAGCCTGCTTCACCACCCAGTGCAAACTCTGCGAACTTCCCTCGGGATGTTCAACGAATGGTTCCCAGAGAAGTCGAAACACCACGCCGTATGCCCCAACGGCAAATCCGTAATACACGTCTTAATAAATTGACGGTGCTTGTGCAAGGCCATGAATGTATGGTAAGCATAGGGACGCAAAAACGGTCAGTCCCCGACGCCATTTAGCCTCCGCCACTTCCACGATTCCGACGCCGCGTCCTCGCACAGAAAGTGTCAAATGCACCGACAGTTTGGCGACTTCCCCGGTTCGTGCCCCAGCAACAGCGTTTGCAGCTTAGATATCGACGCCCCCGATTTCGTCTTCTTCTGCAAAAACTGCAACCTCCTGACCTCTTTCCCTTCGTCGTCGTACTTGCCCGTACTAAGAGTCTCATAGCACGACCACCTCACCTCCTCCGCATATTGCACCTCCTTCTCGCACACTTTAAAGTTCTTCAAACCTCCGCACTGTTTGCAGGTTTGCAACAGGCACTCTATGCGGTGCGTATCCCCTTCACGCGGGCACAACAGACTCTCCGCGAACGTGGAGGTAGACTTCCCCGCCTTCACGATGCCACATACTTGCCCCGTCGGCGCACCCACCGCGTTCTCCCTCTTTTCCTCCGCCGTCCGTGGCACTCGGGGGCAACACTTCTTATCCTTGCACGGGCACTTCTTGTGCACCGCCTCCCGTGCTTCGTCGAACCCTTTAAGGACCATGCGCATGTCCTCGTGATATATACAACAACAAGAGATGTTGTCCCTTCCTCTCAACCGTACCACATTGTGCGGTTTGCAAACTCCCGCCTTCTCAAACGACCTTTGCCCCACCTTCACGCTTGGATATTTCGCCACAAATCTCCGGTACCCCACTAGTTGTGAAGCCTCAAGCCAATGCTTTCTAACGTACTCACGGGGCGTCTTAATGGCTATTACCCTTCGGGTGGCTTAAGCCACCCTAACAGCGATTTAGGGTGGCTTAAGCCACCTTAACGTTTTCAATTATTACGGGAGCTGTCGGTACCGGAAGCTAGATTTCTTTAGCTCAAAATGACGGCGACATTGTCTTCTTTTAGACACTATGTGCACTATTAGGCGAGCCCAAGTTCCTGGTCCCTACGGATTATTGCTCCATTCATCCGTGTGGATTTGCATATGGACAGCGTATGGGCATCGTATAAGGACCCATATGGACAACCGTATGGACGGTCTGGACAGATTTCTGGTGCATATGTAAGAACCATACGGACGACGCGTAATTGTGGTGTCCATATGAAAATGTCCGATGGACACCGTAAGGATTTCGTATGGACACCGTATGGACGACCGTATGGACACCGTATGGACAGAAAACATGTCCACATGGTGTCCATACGCATGGACAGAGGCACTATCCAACCGCACGACAGCGCAGGGACACCGTATGGAAACCCGTATGGATAGCATATGGACATCGTAACCGGACGTGCGGACAGCGTATGGACCACCGTAAGGACAGCGTATGGATAGCGTATGAACATCACAATCGCACGTGCGGACACCGTATGTAATGCCGCAAGGACGGCATATGGACGGCGCATGGACATCGTAAACGTGCGTGCGGACGGCATATGGACTCCCATAAGGACAACGTATGGACGTCGCATGGACAACGTAACCGGACGTGCGGACAACGTATGGACCACCGTAAGGACAGCGTAAGGATAGCGCATGGACATCACAATCGCACGTGCGGACACCGTATGTAATCCCGTAAGGACGGCATATGGACGACGCATGGACATCGTAAACGTGCGTGCGGACGGTATATGGACTCCCATATGGACGACGTATGGAGGACGCATGGACATCATAATCGCACGTACGGACATCGTATGGACCACCGTAAGGACAGCGTATGGATAGCGCATGGACCTCATAATCGCACGTGCGGACACCGTATGTAATCCCGTAAGGACGGCATATGGACGACGCATGGACATCGTAAACGTGCGTGCGGACGGTATATGGACTCCCATATGGACAACGTATGGACGACGCATGGACATCATAATCGCACGTACGGACACCGTATGGACCCCGTAAGGACAGCGTATGGACATCGTAAACGTGCGTGCGGACGGCATATGGACTCCCATAAGGACGGTCAATAATAGATAGTCCACACGCATGGACATCGGTGTCCGTACGTGTGGATAGTTTGTGTTTATACATATCAATGCGTATGGACGATGCGGTCCACGCGTACGGACATCGGTGTCCGTGCGCGTGGATAGCTTGTGATAATATATATTCATGCGTATGGACGATTTAGTCCCCACGTATGAACAGACCGTCCGTACGTGTGAACACCGTATGTAAGACGTAAGTATGTAAGACGTAACAAGTCGGGACAGAGCAGGGCACTGCAGGAAAGGTACACGGATACACAAAATATTTACAAAATGTTTTCTAGCCTAGCTTTTCTGGCTTTTCTTTGCTGGCTTTTCACCTTCTTCCTTTTTTCTTTCAACCTTTCTCTTCTTTGGAATTGAAAAAGTCTCCGTCTTTTTGGGAGCGGAACCCTTCTCAACCTTCTCATCCTCGTCCTCGGTTTGCTCCTCGTCCTCGTCCTTCTTGTCGACGCCCTCGCCCCTCTCCTCATCCTCCACAGCCACTCCGTCATTAGCAGCGGCGGGATCCTCGACAGACTCAACTTCAGCATCATTAGCATCACCATCGGCCGCGTTCTCCTCTTCAACTTCCGATTCTTGTGCATCTTGCTTCTGACACCCCCGCACGTCCTGGAACCAGTGACGGCTCGTTCCTCTCGTATGGAACTGCAAGTGAATGCAACCTTAGTGTGCTAGGGTAAGTCACGAGACAGTATGATGGCGCGTCAGAGCTACGAGTGACGGGTACGATGACAGTCATCAGTGACAGGCATTTATGTGACCAGATGACAAGGGGGTCTGACAGAAATGACTGACAGAAATACCTGACCCGAAAGTGAGTTTTGGTGGGAAAACCAGCAGTCAGAGAAATTGGAGGGAAAGCTGGTATGGCCTCCAATATTGCCAAGTCAGCACAGTTATAATTATTCAGAGTGATATGGAGTGGCTCGGAATACAGTGATGATATAACTGGGCTAGTCGGCAGATTCTATGATGTGACTGTTCGAGTTCTCATGAAGTATGATGGGACCTGACAGGAGTCGACATCGAGTGATGTTCGAAAGTTCGAGATCGGAAACCATGGCATAAAGCAGCCGAACAGGCTGAATGAAACAGTTTTGAATTTGTTACTGAACAGCCACACCTGGCTGTTGTAACTCCGACATTTAAGAAAGATCCGATTCACATATATGTATCTTGCTTACAGCCATACATATCTCTTGCAGGCTTGAACTAGGTTCCCTGTATTGTTAAGTAGACTTAGAAGCTCTTAGAGAGCACCCCCGAACAACTGGTATCAGCGTGGTTGCGTTAGACGCGACCTGTTAGTGCCGACTGAACTTCGGCTGTACAATTATCGGCACACGACTTCTCCGCGAGGCCTTTCCGCGGGTTCCCACGAAAATTCTGAAAACGACGACGTAAAACACGCTTAATTGCGTCCGCCTTTCGTCAGGGCTGCGAATTTCGACGGAAAATATATCATATACTGTTCCTGAATGCATATACCACACGTTCAAGTGTGATGTAATTCGTCTTTGCAGGTACCTTTCCGCGGGATCTGCCTTTCGTTCAACCGAAATCGGCGTCAATCGGCAAAAATTTATCGCCCGTACTGTGTGAGTTCACTGCCGTTTACGTGCGTTCACTCACAGCGCAATCATGGACTTTCAGCATGGAATTCCGTCGCACACGGCTGTAGCGGCTTCCACGGAGCAATCGCAGTTTCTTTCGGCAGCGAATTACTCTGAATCGCTCGACCCGAGAATTGTTTCGCACGTCTTTCCGCAATCGGCTGCGCACACACAACCTGGACTCTCGTACGTTGGCTCAACGCAACAGCTGGATGTAAATTCTGCGTACGGATTTTTGCACGAACTGCCGCAGCGTAATTTTATGACGGCGCCGCCGCAATTTCAGCGGAATTCGTACGATTTTTCCGGCCCCCACAGTGGGTATGACGAGCGCAGCTCTAACGGTAGCCCAATTATGACAACGCCAGCCGGTCAATTTTGGCAGCCGCAGCCCCGTGATGATTTAGCTCACCAGAGGAATTTTCAACAGCAAATTTTTCTGCAGCAACAGCAGTACGGTCAGCAGCACCAACTGCCACCACGTGCCTTGTGGCCGCATACCACTCCGTTGCCAGCGGCTGCGTACGGCGTACCAATGGGGTACCCTTCTCCGGGTATGCTGTCTCCCCGGTGCCGAATCTGTCAGTGCCTGAGCTCTCACCGTACCCCACGGCGTCCGTGGCACCGAATTTAGCCCTGTCCTATCCTGTTCCAGTAACGGAAGCAGCCGTTCAGCTACCACCTGCTGTGACACCTTTAGTGCACGTTGCCAGCGCAGGAATTACCCCCTCGGCAGGGGGGGGGGAAGTGGTGCAAGTACCAGTGAGTCCAGTACCACTGAGTACATTGCCCTGTGAGCCAGTAGGGGTTATTCCGGCACTGGAGACCCCTGTTCATACCCCTATTTTCACTCCGATTGCCACTAAGCTGCAGGACTTAGAACGGATGAACATGGCAGCACTGGCAGCACAATCCGTTTCTGCGACCTCCTGCCCGAAAGCGGGGAACCGAGCTTCCATATCGACCCTTTCCGCCGGAGGCTCTGGCAAAATTCCAACGTCATCGGTGACTGAAGGTGCCACTGTTGTCACTTGCCCAATGGTGGGGGATAGGGTCCCCACGTCGACCCTTCCCGCCGGAGGCTCTGGCCAAATTTCAACGTCATCGGTGTCTGGAAGTGCCACTGTTGTTACTTGCCCAATGGTGGGGGATAGGGTCCCCACGTCGACCCTTTCCGCCGGAGGCTCTGGCCAAATTTCAACGTCATCGGTGTCTGGAGATACGGCTATTACAACGTCATCGGTGTCTGGAGATACGGCTGTTATAACGTCATCGGTGTCTGGAAATACGGCTGTCGCAACGTCATCGGTGTCTGGAGATATGGTCGTTACAACGTCATCGGTGTCTGAAGGTGCGGCTGTTACAACGCCATCGGTGTCTGGAGTTACGGCTGTTACCGACTCACGAACTGGCTCGACGACGACGCTGGAAGGACTGGCTGTAACCAGCGAGGGGCGCGCTGAACGAACCAGGAAGAGACCAGAACGTACTGAGCTTCTGATCCAGCGCAGCAGAGCTGTTGTCAGCCAGACTGCGACTGGTCAAGCGTCCTCTAGCTCGGCTGTCTCGGCATCCTCACCTTCAATGCCGGGACAGTCAGCAAAGGCAGGTGTGACCCCAGTCGCCCAAGCAGGCGCAGTTCCAGCGATTCGCGATCAGAATCCCTCCCCTGTCCTGAGCGCCGGAGGCTCTGGCGAGAACCTGACTCAGCCAGCATCAGCCTTGCAACACGCGGACTTTGTATTGCCTGACCCCTATGTCTCTGCAGAGGACTTTCCAGCACTACCCCTTCCAGCGACACCGCGCCCAGCGATGGAAGCCAGAGGGGAATTGGCCAGCCGGGTATTGGTGGCTGCCCTGGAGAGAGTTGGACCGCAGCTGAAGGAAGGAGCACGGTCTGTCAGAGCTTTGAGAGAATCAGCCCGCCTCCAAGCATCAGAGCTTCCAGCTCAGCCAGCTCGGCAGGCTCAGCCAGTTGGGCAACCCTCAGTTCCTCAGGGGGACAGGCAGAGATCGCCAGACCGAAGGAAGGATTTCCGGTCGCCAGAGCAAATAGCTCTGGACCGTGCGTACAGCAAGTGCGGGAAGGACCAGAAGGTCCGGGTGATCAGATGGATAGAGGAAACCAGCACTGCGTGGAGCGACCACAGTGGGGACAGCGCGGAATCGCAGGCTTCAGCCCCCGTGAGGTTGCAGATAGTTGCTCTGTCAGCTGAGGAAAAGAAGACCCTCACGCAATGGTTCTATAATGAACCACGCACCCGGAGCGGGAAGATCATTTGGCATCCGGCCTCCCCGCAGGAGTTGGCTGTGCTACAGGCCGGAGTGACAGAAAGGGAATACAGGCGTGCCCTTAAACACGGGACTTTGCTACACCAGGAAGGGCTGCCAAGGAAACTCTTCGCAGGAGTGAACTTTGGCAGAGCACGTGTTAAGGAAAGAGGAGCGACCCCCACCCGCAACACCTTCTCAGCTCTCTCGGATCGCTTCACAGCACTCTCAGCGGCTCCAGCAGAGGCCCAGAGGCAACCATCCGTGCCGCGGTGGGAAGAAATACCCAGATGCGGATTGGCATATCCCCCGGGCTTCTCACCAATTCCTCGTTTCCCTCCCAGCAGCGACAGCAGTGGGCCCAGTGACTCCAGCGATTCTACAGTTTCCCCGGAGCGAGGCAGCCGCGGCAGCAGCAGGCGTAGAGGCAGAGGTAGCAGCAGCGGCAGCAGCAGGCGGCAACGGAGGCGGAAGAAGCGGTTAGCCAAGAAGAGGGCAGTCAAGGCAGCAAAAGGGAAGGCTGTAGATGAGGAGCCTGCCTCTCGAGTATCAGCTCTGGAGCCTGAGCTGACAGAAGGGATGGCTGTCAGAACTTTGTTCAAAGACAAGGCTCTGCGGGACCAGGCTTTGAGTGCCTCCCAGAAGAGCGCCAGAAGGCCGTCGCTCTGGCAGCAGCTCGAGGTGAAGTGGTGAGTTGGGAAGAGGAGGGCTGGGAAGCTTTGATAGCAACCCAGAGGGAGGTTCTGAAGGGAAAGGAGGCCATCTGCGCAGTAGTCCCTTCACCCGAAGAGTCGGAGTGGGTCTGGTATGACTGGACTAAGGCTCGGCATCCCTCACTGAGTCCCGACGAGGCGTGGCGTTTAGCCATAACCACCCGATCTGAGTCCGGAGGATCCCCGTCCAAGTCTGGCAATGATGAAGCATCAGGCTCAGCGTCATCGGCTAAGGCAGCCCCACCAAGCCACGAAGCCCTGGAAGAGTGGAGAGACCCACTGGTACCCATCACTGTAGAACAGGGTATCAGGGACTACGTGAGGCGCCACGATGCTGATGCTCAGACAGCCGTGGCCATAGCCAAACAGTACTCCACTCTAGCGATTAGCTATGGGCACGCTCAGAACCACAGAGCTCGGGAGTCACTGATCAGCCCGGTGATGCAGCTGGTAGGACCCAGACGGGATCAGGCTGTTCAGAGCGGCACGGATTGCAGCAGATGCGGTAGACTGTTGTTGTCACCAGCTGGAGGGGTTAAGGTCGCCTCTGGGTTAGTATGGGACGTCATGCTGGGACCCAACAGAACGTGTGAGCAAGTTCCACTCTGTCAGAATTGTACTCAGCCGCCCTGGTCTGGTGCATTGGCCCAACTGCCCAACATTCCAACTCCCAGTGTCACTTTACCACAGTCACAACCCCCTCGACAGTCCCAGCCTCCACCTCCACCAGAGGAACCTGAAGAAGAACCTCCGAACTGTCCACCGCCCCGAAGACCAGTCGAGCAGGAGCAGACAGAGAGGGATCAACAGCGGGCAGACTATACCAAGCTGAAGGAGTTGGAAGCTGAGGACAGATTGTTGCTTTCTCTACGGAAACTACGGGACCGCATCACCACGTACACATGCCCTACGGATAGCCCCAGCGGGGACAGACCATCTGGACATCTGTTAGCTCCCCTGAAGAAGTTCATGAGAGAACTGCAAGATCACTTCAAGGAGGCACTGGTGAAGAGGGCGTTGACGAAGAAGAAGTCCTGCGACGATGGAGATCAGGAAGGGGCCACCATCACCACCGTGCCAGAAGAACTACGACTGATCATCAGGGACCGGGTGGAGGGGTCGGCGCAAGGAGTTCTAACTCAGAAAGTGTTGGCCAACCAGATGCAGAGTCCGGACGACTTAGTGGCCACGCTTGCGCGAGCGTGTGTTACTGACGCTCACCTGAGTATCTTACCCAATATGCTGTCGCGAGCTCGTCAAGCCTCTGGCAAGAACGCTGGAAGAAACGCCGCCACCTTCCATCACTCTCTCATGGAGTCCTTCGACATGTTGGAAATGCTGCATAACCATGGGGTGACGGGACCAGTAAGTAGAGCGGCACTACCGGGTATATTCCTAAGTGGACTGACACCAGAACTGCATGCCAGAGTCCACAAGGAATTGGTTGGAAAGGTGGATTTCAACCAGAGCTCTGGGAAGGTTGGATGGGAGGCAGAGCTACTGCGCAGATATGTGGAGCAAGCTACGATGGAGGAACGCAAGGATCCTGCGCATCTGAAGACTGCCCGCGATCAATCCCCCTTCCCTGTAGCTCCTTTGGCAGAATTCTGGGAGGAAGAAGCATCTCCCAAGGAACAATGCTACGCCATGCCCACGACCACTACTCCAACGGAAGTGGAAGGCCGGCAGCTGCCAGGATCGTCAGTCTACTCTGGCTGTCGAAAATGCAAGTCCAAGGAGCATCTGGCTCGCGACTGCCCACATCAACACCAGCCCCAGCAGAAAGCAGCCTGGGTCAAATGTATCTGGGAGGAGGCCTTCGAGACCTTCAAGAACGCGGGAATAGATACTGGATCTGGCGGGATAGTGGAGCAGCAGCTGGCACTGGTAGCCCCGGAGCACATGGATTTTGCCGAGGGAGAGTCGACGGGGGCCGGTGCCTCTCCCGGACAACGCGGATAGGCCCCCAGGCCCGCGAGGTAAGTACTCCGCACCTCGCCATGGCCATCAGGAGGGAGGCCGACTCTGGAAGAGAACCAGAGAGAGGCAGGCAAAGTCAGACCTACCGGTGGATCACTCACTTTAGAGAGGATCATCGGATGAGGCACGGACCAGGACCAGCGCAGCGAGCGGTGGAGAAGATGAGGCGAGCATTACGCTGGCTGAAGAGGTCACGGCCAATCACGGTGGTAGCACCAGGGAGAACTGAGCCAAACGCTGCGCCAGCACAGGCATCCCAACCAACAGAGGTTCAGATCAGATTTCCTCTGTTCGGCAAAGGGAGTCAAGGAGCCCCTAGCTCAAAAGGGGTGTACCAGCGCGCGTTGCAGCCCCCAGGAGTCAGAAGAGTGCGCTTTAGAGAGGAAGCAGCCCCGCGCCAGCTGGTCGGTAGAGCTCTGCGCCGACAACTGGATCGCGCTAAGCAGCCAGTACTATCACACGCCCAGCAACGGTTACGCGACGGACACCTGTCAGCAGCCTGGAAAGCAGCACAGACAGTAACGCGCAGAAGGAAGGAAGTGGAAGTGCACGGGCACAGAGTCAGAAGTGCATTGGCGCAGATTCGGGAGCGTGTTGACCAGCTGAGGAAGATCACCCAGGCGCATCAGGAAGCAGAGGTAGCGCGACCTGCGCCATGGCCTGGTGATTCAGAACCAGAAGATCAGGTCACCAGGCAGGCTCGTTGGCAAGCCAAGATAGCAGAGGCCGGCACGTACCATCTGCCGGAAGACAATTCAGATGAGGAGCTGAATCCGCCTGAGAAGGAGCCAGGACTGCACAAACTGGCCAGCATCAGACCAGAGATAGGGGTGGACGCAGGATCTGGACGCTGGGGAGAATGGTTGGATGCAGATGTACTAGCTGCTATGGACGCGAAGGGACCCACTCTGCTGATTTTCTGGGCTTGGGTAGGCAGAGTACGAGTAAAGGTCTTGGTGGACTCTGGAGCTTCTTCTAGCTTCACTTCTGTGGAGGCCGCCAAGAAGTTTAAACTCCAGCCCAAGAAACGCGAGACGCCGATGAAGGTGCAGGTGGCAGATGGCACCGTGTACGACGCCAACTCTTGCGTCCGTCCGAAGCTCACAGCCGAGACACGGAAGGGCAGTTATGCCAAACAGGTTACTCTGCGCGTCATGCCATTAGCACTCGGAGTGGACATAGTGTTGGGCGGAGACTGGCTACGAGCACAGAAGAAGGTCACATTTGACTACGCCCAGTATGGTAGCGTAAAGTTCGGACATGGGTCGCAGAAAGTAGTCATCGCGGGTTGCAACCCTGGGTCGTCATCTACAGGGTCTGGGCAGGCCATGGGACTGGTAGAGGCACAGCTTATCAGTACTAAGCAAGCCAGGAAGGACCTGCGAGCTTTGAAGAATAGCGGCGAGGAGGCGTACCTGATGTATCTGGCTCCAGATGGCACATTTAAAATGGAGGCCACCGACGACCCCAACTCTCCTTTAGAGGCCTCTGCAGCCTTATCAGAGTCATCTTCATCATCATCATCGGAGGCAGAGGGTGACAACGCTAGGCCGAGGGGGGGGAAGTTACCTCTGACGAGGAAGGCTGCGACAGCGACAGTACAGTAGCAAGCGTAGCCACCCTAATCTCCGACAGCAGTTCGTCTGAATCTGAACAAGATGCAACGGAGCAGGAGGACTGGGCACAGGAGCAGGTGTGTGCTCTGCGACCGGTGACGTGCCCCACATCAGCGCAACCCGCTGTGCGAGACTGGGGACCTTACCCCACAAGGGCCAGATGGGAGGCGTTCCAGATGCTTCCACGAGAGCGCAGGGAGCAGGCTGCACAGCATCACGCGGAGGAATTGGAACCTGAGTGGGAAGAGGAGGCATACTGTTTGTGGAAAACAGGGCAGGCACTGCGTCTGCAGCAGGAGCAACGGAGGAGCAGAGGGGTGAACCACAGGAGATCGCGCAGAGTTAGCGAGCCAGTACTGGCAGCACCTATAGAAGCTGAGACAGGGCAAGGCAAAGATGGGTATAGCTGTTTCAGGAAAGAGGCACCAGCTGCTGCGGCGACACCTAGTGATGAGCACAGCAAAGGTGAGACCAAGGAGGCCAAGCCGGATGAGGAGGACGCAGAGGTACCACAATGGATCCTGGACGAGCTGGTGAAGCTGAAGCAGCGGTACCAGGACGTGGTGGGCATGGAGCTTCCTGAGGGCGTCGTGGACCGCGACCACAAATCGCCGCTGCGCGTGGACCCCGAGTACCGTGATGGTGCATGACACAAGAGGTGCTACAAGCTGTCCATGGAAGAGTTGCGACAACTTCGTGGACAACTGGACGAGCTCTTGGCAAAGGGATACATCCGTCCCTCGTCTTCACCTTGGGGCAGGCCAGTCCTGATGGTGCCCAAGCCCTCCAACCCCAAGGAGCTGCGACTGGTGATCGACTATCGCCAGATCAACGAGATCACTGTGAAGGACCGTTACCCTCTCCCCGACGTACAGTCCCTCATCGATGACC
>LGRX02025998.1:0-19761 GCA_001247695.2 Cymbomonas tetramitiformis | reverse complement strand
GTATGACAAGTAAACCGATATCTGAGAGCGGGCTACTTCAGGAATTATATTTAGACCCAAAGTTTGGTCAATCCAATGCTAGTGCGTTTACCAAGAAGCTTAAGGCACAAGGTTATAAGGTGACTGAATCACAAGTGAGGGATGCAATATCAAAAACTGAAACATCACAAGTTTTAGCACAACCCAAAAGAATGAACCGGAAAAATTACTTTCCAATATATGGACCTGCTGGCAAGGTTTCTATACAAGCCGATTTGGCGTTCCTCCCTCGCGAAAAGTCAGCCAATAAGGGATTTGCCGTAATTCTGACTGCAATTAATATCAATACTAACAAAGGCTACGCAATAGCCTTAAAATCTAAGACGGCCAAAGACAAAAACAACAAGCAACAAGAGGATGTCCAAGGCATAGTTCCTGCCATGAGACGATTGATAAACGAAACGAAAATGAATACATTGACAACCGATTTAGGTTCCGAATTCACTAATAAACAAGTTCAGGCATTGTTAAAAGAAAAATGCATTAAGCATTATACAAGTCGGGCCGAAGACCACAGTCGTCAAGGGAAGATTGAAAGGTTTAATAAAACGTTGAAACGGAGATTTAAATTCAATGAGGCGAGAACTGGTAAATCAAACTGGGTTGACTACTTGGACTCTATCGTAGAGAATTATAATGAAACGGTTAACCAAGGTAACATCAATGACACTCCACCTGATGACATGAACGAACATCGTGTGATTAGAAGTGTTTTGTTGAAACGCAACGAGACGGCCAAACTATTACAAAAACTCGACATAAAGCCAAGTGACCGCGTGCGACTGCGTGTGACCAAGAAGACATTTGACAAAGAGAGTCAAACGTGGTCGACGGAGGTCTACAAGGTGAAGTCCAGAAAGGGGTTATCATTTGTTATAGAGGATGAAGACGGTGATACTTTAAGTCGCCAGTATAAGCCACATGAACTTAAAGAGGTGCAGGGTCTTGTGTCCAAACCATCCAAGAAAACTCGTGGTTCCAAGACTGATAGCGATAGCAAACAAGCTGCAAAATCAGAGCGTGCGTTAAAGAAAGAAGGTATTCAAGCAAACACTGAAGGAAGACAAGCGAGGAACTATGATGACTATGAGGTTGATGTGTTCATCAACGACAAGAAATCACCAAACTATCAAAAGACTTTAAAAGGTTATCTGAAAGTGAATAAGTCCAAAAAGAGTAAGCAAAAATATCAATTAATCTTTTATGACAAGTCGGAAGAAAATGAGTTCGTTGATATTCCCGACCCAGAAATAAAGTTGTGGAAAAAAAGAAGTAACGGGAACAAATAATTTGTTCCTGATATTATATAATGAGAACCATTTTAACCGACGAGGTTGGGAGACGAAACTGTCTGAAAATGATGGGTATACCTAAAGGCTCGAGTGCCGACACTCTGTTCCGAGGACATGGTAAGCTTGCTAATGGCAATTACGTGATAACGATGCCTTCTAGCAATAGCACTGTGGTTTACAACACATTGAGAAATTCCGGAATAAATTCCAATGCATTAGTGAGAGATATTCAGGACTATAGCGGTGGCATTAACACGACCATTCCTACTTCTGTAATGACATTAAATCCCATGATGACAATGACACAAGAAGAAATAGATAAGCAGGCGTTAGAACGTATTAATAAAGACGCTAAGGAGCGAGACGCCATGGTTGCTGATGCTTCTATAGCATTGTTGCCAGAAACTCCGGTACGGTTTCGCGATACTGGACCCGGTTCACGTCTTCGAAAAGAGGCAGCAGAATTATTACAAAGCAGTGAGGTATCTTCTCCTAGAATGTTTGGAACGTTTGCATCTGAGAATGTAACAACACGAAGTCAGGCAGCCGGTTCGAGAAGTCCACTCCAACGAGGATTAGTTTATATCACTGGAGCTGACCGTGCTTCAAAGGCAAAAACTCCTTAATATATAGTAATGCAAGTACCTTGTAATCAAAGCTATCTCTCAAATGTATAATACTGTCGCCCATCGAGCACTTCACATGGCACATACCGGAAACAGTCTCAGATTGTTTCTTTTGTTTCAACTGTATGTGCTGGAAGATGAAACACCATCACATCGCAACGCTTTTGGCAATAGCAATATACCTTTCAAATCTGTGGTGACAACGAGGACCTCCGAACCAATCATGACTTCAGCCGACATACTGTAGATAAATATGCAAAGAACGATTCCACACAGTTGTTAAATGCTTTAAGCCAAGGCGCACTGAAACTGCCAAGTACCGCCTTGAACAAAGTCTTTGGTGCTAACATCACGTCTACGGACAACCCTACTCAAACGAAATACGCACGGGCATCAGATGCTTCGTACGCTTACATTTATGGCGATAGATTACGCTTGAAAAACATAATGAAAGGACTTCCGGGTTATTACATAGACCGAAGTTTGTCGGGCAGAAACTCTACGACGTTGGTCAATCCTAAAACTCAAGACGTTATCATTGCTTACCGAGGCTCTGATGCAGAGTTTGCCAGTCTAAGCACTCTTGCCCAAGACATTTCACGTGGACAGAATGTAGAAGATTGGTATGTTAACCTTTTGACATTGATGATGTAACAACGTTTTTCATCGAGATATCAAGAAGCACGGCAACGATTTGACGATGTCAAAACGAAATATGGTGGTTATAAATTATCTGTTACTGGACACTCGAACGGTGGTGGTCAAAGCAATTACATAGCCGAAGTAAAAAACGTCGAAGGACATCACTTCAACCCAGCAAATAATCCTTTACAAGAACCAGTGAACACTCCGACCGAAAAGCAAGTGTTGTACTCAACCGAAGGTGATTTGGTATCATTACCGGCCCGACTGCGGCCACACCCGAAGAGCAATTATGACATCATACATGTCAATCCTAAGGCAGATACGGAAATCGATTTGACAAAGTTGCATAGCGTGGAACAGATGTACTCAAATACACCTGAATCTACTCGAGTCAGCACTGCAAGGTCTCGGTATGGCTTCGCGAACGCAATGACGGGTTCAGCTTTAGGCGGGTATTTGGGATATTATACACCGACTGACGATGACAACGAACGTATATTTAGGACCACTCAAGGCTTGTTGGAACCAATATTGCTTTCTGAAACTCCCAATGTGAATTTCAAAGACTTTATGAACGTCATGGGTGTCAAGGAAAGCTTACGAGAGAAGAATTATATACGTGAAGCTCTGGGGCTCACTCCTATTATAGAGCAAACGCCATTAACGGAGGTACCAGTGTACGATCCGATGACAGAGATGATAAGACGAGCTACCGGTCGTGCTGACCAGGATAGAGAGTTGATTGACAATCAATAAAGGTGGGGAAATAGGTCATATTATAGACTATATATGTGATAATCAGAATATGACCTAATCTGCCATATTTGTTAATATACAATGGACCGTGAGGACTTGATGCGCTTAGCGAAAATTCAATATCCTGATTTAAATGTAGCACATGTAGAATTGCTGGTCGATGACTACATAAAACGACCAGAATTTTACGATGACCTTTATAATGGAAACATTGAAGAACCAAAACCTGCAAACCGAGATACGGCGGACTCTATCGGCAACAATGTGAACATCAGCACAGGCATGTGGCACGCGTGGGTGGACGGGGGTTACATACTTAAGTGCATAATATCGGTAAATGTTATTATACGGCTTGATATTTTTCGGAGAAGTTTGGAGAAGGTTTGGACAAACTCAAAAATATAAAATTTTGACATTTAGGGTTTAGGAGTAGTCGTGCGGGGCCATTTTGGTCACTGCAAACCGCAGGAAATCGTGTTTTGCACTTGGCATGCATGCGCGTCACATGAATGTGTTGATAAAAGGTCATCGCCGAGTTTGGGAAGGTGCGCCAAGTTAGTTGAAGGCACTAGAAAGTTGCATAGCCAAGATTTTAGGGTTTTAGGGTTGCTGGCGGGTGAAATATTGGCTGTGAGAGCAGGGGTTTCGCGTATGCGGGGTCCGCTATAAAGTGCATAATTTCGGTAAATGTTATTATACGGCTTGATATTTTTGGAGAAGTTTGGAGAAGGTTTGGACAAACTCAAAAATATAAATTTTTGACATTTAGGGTTTAGGAGTAGTCGTGCGGGGCCATTTTGGTCACTGCAAACCGCAGGAAATCGTGTTTTGCACTTGGCATGCATGCGCGTCACATGAATGTGTTGATAAAAGGTCATCGCCGAGTTTGGGAAGGTGCGCCAAGTTAGTTGAAGGCACTAGAAAGTTGCATAGCCAAGATTTTAGGGTTTTAGGGTTGCTGGCGGGTGAAATATTGGCTGTGAGAGCAGGGGTTTCGCGTATGCGGGGTCCGCCGTATAAAGTGCATAATTTCGGTAAATGTTATTATACGGCTTGATATTTTTCGGAGAAGTTTGGAGAAGGTTTGGACAAACTCAAAAATATAAATTTTTTACATTTAGGGTTTAGGAGTAGTCGTGCGGGGCCATTTTGGTCACTGCAAACCGCAGGAAATCGTGTTTTGCACTTGGCATGCATGCGCGTCACATCGAAATTGTGGTACCCCAAGTTTGTTAAAATGCTTGAGCATAAATATGCAAAGAATGTTATCATTATTGCATGTGAATGCCAAATCACATACTATACAGTATATTAGAATGCCAAAATTGCAACAGTGATAACACGCGCTCATGCTCGGCAGCAGGCATCTTGTACACATCCCCTCGTTTAACTAGGCGCACATCGGTTGCACGCACGGCTTCACAAGAGATCAAGCACTTTTTACTTGTGTCTAGTATGTAGTCATCTCTCACATCGGCATCTTCCCATTCAAAGTACCTCCCCGAATCCACAAATTCTCCCGGGGCAAAATATTGCCCATAGTCATCTCGGCGCCCCCTAGGTCCAACCTCCGTCACGGCGGATAACGCCTTCACCAAGTAGTAGGCGTGGGTGCGGTCCGCCGGGTCTCGGTGGACCGCGATGATGCATCCGCGCCGCACCGCTACACTCACATCACTCGCATACTCCTCCACCAACTCCCGCACCCTTGCCGCGTCCGCACCCGTTGCGGGCGTCAATTCCACCTCCCTCCACAAATCCACATGCGAGCTCTCCAAACAGTTCTCGGACGTCGGCATGGACGACCCACATTCCGCATAGCATGACACGCAATAGCATGTCCTGTCGCGCACCAGCAACTTCCCCTCCACGCCCGATCGCACCGAATGCAGTTGCAAAGTGCGCTCCAAAGATTTGTATGCGATGCGCGCCGTTTGACCAAGCGCCGACAAACCTCCCTCCACCTCTTTCGTCGCGTCCTCGGGAACTAGATAAAAAAATCGTTGATTGAATGCGGCCCTCGACTTCGTGAAGCTGGTGTCCGCGCGTGTGCGCAACCTCTGCAAACAAAAAGCATAGAGATAGATCGGTCGCACACAAGATCTTCCCATACCATTTGTCACCCACCGAAATTACTGCCACCGCCGCTGCATGCTTCACGTGTGCCCCTGCTCCGTCCTGCTCCCCTTTAGCATGCGCCGTCTCAAAGAAGTTCCGCTGACAAGGAATCCCCAGCGCCCATTCCATTTTGCTGTTTCCCACGTCCGCGAATCCCGCCGCGCACTTGTTCTGCCCCGCACAGCCATCCGCCCATTCGTGAATAAATATTGGCTTCGGAATCCCCCTTTTCTCAAAGTACTCCTTGATGATCACCTCTCGCATGTACTGAATGAATCTGTGATCATGCTTGCGGTCATCACTACTAATAAAGTACACATAGTCCTTTATCACAACCGGGTTCTCCGCCGTGGACTCTACCCCATCGACTTCCTTGCACGCGTGCCGCCATAACACACACACCAACACAGTAGCCTGCTTCACCACCCAGTGCAAACTCTGAACTTCCCTCGGGATGTTCAACGAATGGTTCTCGGAGAAGTCGAAACACCACGCCGTATGCCCCAACGGCAAATCCGTGATACACGTCTTAAATTGACGGTGCTGGTGCAAGGCCATGAATGTATGGTAAGCATAGGGACGCAAAAACGGGCAGTCCCCGACGCCATTTAGCCTCCGCCACTTCCACGATTCCGACGCCGCGTCCTCGCACAGAAAGCGTCCATTGCACCGACAGATTGGCGACTTCCCCGGTTCGTGCCCCAGCAACAACGTTTGCAGCTTAGATATCAACGCCCCCAATTTCGTCTTCTTCTGCAAAAACTGCAACCTCCTATCCTCTTTCCCTTCGTCGTCGTACTTGCCCGTACTAAGAGTCTCATAGCACGACCACCTCACCTCCTCCGCATATTGCACCTCCTTCTCGCACACTTTAAAGTTCTTCAAACCTCCGCACTGTTTGCAGGTTTGCAATAGGCACTCTATGCGGTGCGTATCCCCTTCACGCGGGCACAACAGCCTCTCCGCGAACGTGGAGGTAGACTTCCCCGCCTTCACGATGCCACACACTTGCCCCGTCGGCGCACCCACCGCGCTCTCCCTCTTTTCCTCCGCCGTCCGTGGCACTCGGGGGCAACACTTCTTATCCTTGCACGGGCACTTCTTGTGCACCGCCTCCCGTGCTTCGTCGAACCCTTTAAGGACCATGCGCATGTCCTCGTGATATATACAACAACAAGAGATGTTGTCCCTTCCTCTCAACCGTACCACATTGTGCGGTTTGCAAACTCCCGCCTTCTCAAACGACCTTTGCCCCACCTTCACGCTTGGATATTTCGCCACAAATCTCCGGTACCCCACTAGTTGTGAAGCCTCAAGCCAATGCTTTCTAACGTACTCACGGGGCGTCTTAATGGCTATTACCCTTCGGGTGGCTTAAGCCACCCTAACAGCGATTTAGGGTGGCTTAAGCCACCTTAACGTTTTCAATTATTACGGGAGCTGTCGGTACCGGAAGCTAGATTTCTTTAGCTCAAAATGACGGCGACATTGTCTTCTTTTAGACACTATGTGCACTATTAGGCGAGCCCAAGTTCCTGGTCCCTACGGATTATTGCTCCATTCATCCGTGTGGATTTGCATATGGACAGCGTATGGGCATCGTATAAGGACCCATATGGACAACCGTATGGACGGTCTGGACAGATTTCTGGTGCATATGTAAGAACCATACGGACGACGCGTAATTGTGGTGTCCATATGAAAATGTCCGATGGACACCGTAAGGATTTCGTATGGACACCGTATGGACGACCGTATGGACACCGTATGGACAGAAAACATGTCCACATGGTGTCCATACGCATGGACAGAGGCACTATCCAACCGCACGACAGCGCAGGGACACCGTATGGAAACCCGTATGGATAGCATATGGACATCGTAACCGGACGTGCGGACAGCGTATGGACGACCGTAAGGACAGCGTATGGATAGCGTATGAACATCACAATCGCACGTGCGGACACCGTATGTAATGCCGCAAGGACGGCAGCATATGGACGGCGCATGGACATCGTAAACGTGCGTGCGGACGGCATATGGACTCCCATAAGGACAACGTATGGACGTCGCATGGACAACGTAACCGGACGTGCGGACAACGTATGGACCACCGTAAGGACAGCGTAAGGATAGCGCATGGACATCACAATCGCACGTGCGGACACCGTATGTAATCCCGTAAGGACGGCATATGGACGACGCATGGACATCGTAAACGTGCGTGCGGACGGTATATGGACAACGCATGGACGACGCATGGACGTCGTAATCGCACGTACGGACATCGTATGGACTACCGTAGGGACGGCGTATGGATAGCGCATGGACCTCATAATCGCACGTGCGGACACCGTATGTAATCCCGTAAGGACGGCATATGGACGACGCATGGACATCGTAAACGTGCGTGCGGACGGTATATGGACTCCCATATGGACAACGTATGGACGACGCATGGACATCATAATCGCGCGTACGGACACCGTATGGACCCCCGTAAGGACAGCGTATGGACATCGTAAACGTGCGTGCGGACGGCATATGGACTCCCATAAGGACGGTCAATAATAGATAGTCCACACGCATGGACATCGGTGTCCGTACGTGTGGATAGTTTGTGTTTATACATATCAATGCGTATGGACGATGCGGTCCACGCGTACGGACATCGGTGTCCGTGCGCGTGGATAGCTTGTGATAATATATATTCATGCGTATGGACGATTTAGTCCCCACGTATGAACAGACCGTCCGTACGTGTGAACACCGTATGTAAGACGTAAGTATGTAAGACGTAACAAGTCGGGACAGAGCAGGGCACTGCAGGAAAGGTACACGGATACACAAAATATTTACAAAATGTTTTCTAGCCTAGCTTTTCTGGCTTTTCTTTGCTGGCTTTTCACCTTCTTCCTTTTTTCTTTCAACCTTTCTCTTCTTTGGAATTGAAAAAGTCTCCGTCTTTTTGGGAGCGGAACCCTTCTCAACCTTCTCATCCTCGTCCTCGGTTTGCTCCTCGTCCTCGTCCTTCTTGTCGACGCCCTCGCCCCTCTCCTCATCCTCCACAGCCACTCCGTCATTAGCAGCGGCGGGATCCTCGACAGACTCAACTTCAGCATCATTAGCATCACCATCGGCCGCGTTCTCCTCTTCAACTTCCGATTCTTGTGCATCTTGCTTCTGACACCCCCGCACGTCCTGGAACCAGTGACGGCTCGTTCCTCTCGTATGGAACTGCAAGTGAATGCAACCTTAGTGTGCTAGGGTAAGTCACGAGACAGTATGATGGCGCGTCAGAGCTACGAGTGACGGGTACGATGACAGTCATCAGTGACAGGCATTTATGTGACCAGATGACAAGGGGGACTGACAGAAATACCTGACCCGAAAGTGAGTTTTGGTGGGAAAACCAGCAGTCAGAGAAATTGGAGGGAAAGCTGGTATGGCCTCCAATATTGCCAAGTCAGCACAGTTATAATTATTCAGAGTGATATGGAGTGGCTCGGAATACAGTGATGATATAACTGGGCTAGTCGGCAGATTCTATGATGTGACTGTTCGAGTTCTCATGAAGTATGATGGGACCTGACAGGAGTCGACATCGAGTGATGTTCGAAAGTTCGAGATCGGAAACCATGGCATAAAGCAGCCGAGCAGGCTGAATGAAACAGTTTTGAATTTGTTACTGAACAGCCACACCTGGCTGTTGTAACTCCGACATTTAAAGAAAGATCCGATTCACATATATGTATCTTGCTTACAGCCATACATATCTCTTGCAGGCTTGAACTAGGTTCCCTGTATTGTTAAGTAGACTTAGAAGCTCTTAGAGAGCACCCCCGAACAACTGGTATCAGCGTGGTTGCGTTAGACGCGACCTGTTAGTGCCGACTGAACTTCGGCTGTACAATTATCGGCACACGACTTCTCCGCGAGGCCTTTCCGCGGGTTCCCACGAAAATTCTGAAAACGACGACGTAAAACACGCTTAATTGCGTCCGCCTTTCGTCAGGGCTGCGAATTTCGACGGAAAATATATCATATACTGTTCCTGAATGCATATACCACACGTTCAAGTGTGATGTAATTCGTCTTTGCAGGTACCTTTCCGCAGGATCTGCCTTTCGTTCAACCGAAATCGGCGTCAATCGGCAAAAATTTATCGCCCGTACTGTGTGAGTTCACTGCCGTTTACGTGCGTTCACTCACAGCGCAATCATGGACTTTCAGCATGGAATTCCGTCGCACACGGCTGTAGCGGCTTCCACGGAGCAATCGCAGTTTCTTTCGGCAGCGAATTACTCTGAATCGCTCGACCCGAGAATTGTTTCGCACGTCTTTCCGCAATCGGCTGCGCACACACAACCTGGACTCTCGTACGTTGGCTCAACGCAACAGCTGGATGTAAATTCTGCGTACGGATTTTTGCACTAACTGCCGCAGCGTAATTTTATGACGGCGCCGCCGCAATTTCAGCGGAATTCGTACGATTTTTCCGGCCCCCACAGTGGGTATGACGAGCGCAGCTCCAACGGTAGCCCAATTATGACAACGCCAGCCGGTCAATTTTGGCAGCCGCAGCCCCGTGATGATTTAGCTCACCAGAGGAATTTTCAACAGCAAATTTTTCTGCAGCAACAGCAGTACGGTCAGCAGCACCAACTGCCACCACGTGCCTTGTGGCCACATACCACTCCGTTGCCAGCGGCTGCGTACGGCGTACCAATGGGGTACCCTTCTCCGGGTATGCTGTCTCCCCCGGTGCCGAATCTGTCAGTGCCTGAGCTCTCACCGTACCCCACGGCGTCCGTGGCACCGAATTTAGCCCTGTCCTATCCTGTTCCAGTAACGGAAGCAGCCGTTCAGCTACCACCTGCTGTGACACCTTTAGTGCACGTTGCCAGCGCAGGAATTACCCCCTCGGCAGGGGGGGGGGAAGTGGTGCAAGTACCAGTGAGTCCAGTACCACTGAGTACATTGCCCTGTGAGCCAGTAGGGGTTATTCCGGCACTGGAGACCCCTGTTCATACCCCTATTTTCACTCCGATTGCCACTAAGCTGCAGGACTTAGAACGAATGAACATGGCAGCACTGGCAGCACAATCCGTTTCTGCGACCTCCTGCCCGAAAGCAGGGAACCGAGCTTCCATATCGACCCTTTCCGCCGGAGGCTCTGGCAAAATTCCAACGTCATCGGTGACTGGAGGTGCCACTGTTGTCACTTGCCCAATGGTGGGGGATAGGGTCCCCACGTCGACCCTTCCCGCCGGAGGCTCTGGCCAAATTTCAACGTCATCGGTGTCTGGAAGTGCCACTGTTGTTACTTGCCCAATGGTGGGGGATAGGGTCCCCACGTCGACCCTTTCCGCCGGAGGCTCTGGCCAAATTTCAACGTCATCGGTGTCTGGAGATACGGCTATTACAACGTCATCGGTGTCTGGAGATACGGCTGTTATAACGTCATCGGTGTCTGGAAATACGGCTGTCGCAACGTCATCGGTGTCTGGAGATATGGTCGTTACAACGTCATCGGTGTCTGAAGGTGCGGCTGTTACAACGCCATTGGTGTCTGGAGTTACGGCTGTTACCGACTCACGAACTGGCTCGACGACGACGCTGGAAGGACTGGCTGTAACCAGTGAGGGGCGCGCTGAACGAACCAGGAAGAGACCAGAACGTACTGAGCTTCCGATCCAGCGCAGCAGAGCTGTTGTCAGCCAGACTGCGACTGGTCAAGCGTCCTCTAGCTCGGCTGTCTCAGCATCCTCACCTTCAATGCCGGGACAGTCAGCAAACGCTGCTTTAGCAGCCAAGGCAGGTGTGACCCCAGTCGCCCAAACAGGCGCAGTTCCAGCGATTCGCGATCAGAATCCCTCCCCTGTCCTGAGCGCCGGAGGCTCTGGCGAGAACCTGACTCAGCCAGCATCAGCCTTGCAACACGCGGACTTTGTATTGCCTGACCCCTATGTCTCTGCAGAGGACTTTCCAGCACTACCCCTTCCAGCGACATCGCGCCCAGCGATGGAAGCCAGAGGGGAATTGGCCAGCCGGGAATTGGCGGCTGCCCTAGAGAGAGTCGGACCGCAGCTGAAGGAAGGAGCACGGTCTGTCAGAGCTTTGAGAGAATCAGCCCGCCTCCAAGCATCAGAGCTTCCAGCTCAGCCAGCTCGGCAGGCTCAGCCAGTTGGGCAACCCTCAGTTCCTCAGGGGGGCAGGCAGAGATCGCCAGACCGAAGGAAGGATTTCCGGTCGCCAGAGCAAATAGCTCTGGACCGTGCGTACAGCAAGTGCGGGAAGGACCAGAAGGTCCGGGTGATCAGATGGATAGAGGAAACCAGCACTGCGTGGAGCGACCACAGTGGGGACAGCGCGGAATCGCAGGCTTCAGCCCCCGTGAGGTTGCAGATAGTTGCTCTGTCAGCTGAGGAAAAGAAGACCCTCACGCAATGGTTCTATAATGAACCACGCACCCGGAGCGGGAAGATCATTTGGCATCCGGCCTCCCCGCAGGAGTTGGCTGTGCTACAGGCCGGAGTGACAGAAAGGGAATACAGGCGTGCCCTTAAACACGGGACTTTGCTACACCAGGAAGGGCTGTCAAGGAAACTCTTCGCAGGAGTGAACTTTGGCAGAGCACGTGTTAAGGAAAGAGGAGCGACCCCCACCCGCAACACCTTCTCAGCTCTCTCGGATCGCTTCACAGCACTCTCAGCGGCTCCAGCAGAGGCCCAGAGGCAACCATCCGTGCCGCAGTGGGAAGAAATACCCAGATGCGGATTGGCATATCCCCCGGGCTTTTCACCAATTCCTCGTTTCCCTCCCAGCAGCGACAGCAGTGGGCCCAGTGACTCCAGCGATTCTACAGTTTCCCCGGAGCGAGGCAGCCGCGGCAGCAGCAGGCGGAGAGGCAGAGGTAGCAGCAGCGGCAGCAGCAGGCGGCAACGGAGGCGGAAGAAGCAGTTAGCCAAGAAGAGGGCAGTCAAGGCAGCAAAAGGGAAGGCTGTACGTAGATGAGGAGCCTGCCTCTCGAGTATCAGCTCTGGAGCCTGAGCTGACAGAAGGGATGGCTGTCAGAACTTTGTTCAAAGACAAGGCTCTGCGGGACCAGGCTTTTGAGTGCCTCCCAGAAGAGCGTCAGAAGGCCGTCGCTCTGGCAGCAGCTCGAGGTGAAGTGGTGAGTTGGGAAGAGGAGGGCTGGGAAGCTTTGATAGCAACCCGGAGGGAGGTTCTGAAGGGAAAGGAGGCCATCTGCGCAGTAGTCCCTTCACCCGAAGAGTCGGAGTGGGTCTGGTATGACTGGACTAAGGCTCGGCATCCCTCACTGAGTCCCGACGAGGCGTGGCGTTTAGCCATAACCACCCGATCTGAGTCCGGAGGATCCCCGGCCAAGTCTGGCAATGATGAAGCATCAGGCTCAGCGTCATCGGCTAAGGCAGCCCCACCAATCCACGAAGCCCTGGAAGAGTGGAGAGACCCACTGGTACCCATCACTGTAGAACAGGGTATCGGGGACTACGTGAGGCGCCACGATGCTGATGCTCAGACAGCCGTGGCCATAGCCAAACAGTACTCCACTCTAGCGATTAGCTATGGGCACGCTCAGAACCACAGAGCTCGGGAGTCACTGATCAGCCCGGTGATGCAGCTGGTAGGACCCAGACGGGATCAGGCTGTTCAGAGCGGCACGGATTGCAGCAGATGCGGTAGACTGTTGTTGTCACCAGCTGGAGGGGTTAAGGTCGCCTCTGGGTTAGTATGGGACGTCATGTTGGGACCCAACAGAACGTGTGAGCAAGTTCCACTCTGTCAGAATTGTACTCAGCCGCCCTGGTCTGGTGCATTGGCCCAACTGCCCAACATTCCAACTCCCAGTGTCACTTTACCACAGTCACAACCCCCTCGACAGTCCCAGCCTCCACCTCCACCAGAGGAACCTGAAGAAGAACCTCCGAACTGTCCACCGCCCCGAAAACCAGTCGAGCAGGAGCAGACAGAGAGGGATCAACAGCGGGCAGACTATACCAAGCTGAAGGAGTTGGAAGCTGAGGACAGATTGTTGCTTTCTCTACGGAAACTACGGGACCGCATCACCACGTACACATGCCCTACGGATAGCCCCAGCGGGGACAGACCATCTGGACATCTGTTAGCTCCCCTGAAGAAGTTCATGAGAGAACTGCAAGATCACTTCAAGGAGGCACTGGTGAAGAGGGCGTTGACGAAGAAGAAGTCCTGCGACGATGGAGATCAGGAAGGGGCCACCATCACCACCGTGCCAGAAGAACTACGACTGATCATCAGGGACCGGGTGGAGGGGTCGGCGCAAGGAGTTCTAACTCAGAAAGTGTTGGCCAACCAGATGCAGAGTCCGGACGACTTAGTGGCCACGCTTGCGCGAGCGTGTGTTACTGACGCTCACCTGAGTATCTTACCCAATATGCTGTCGCGAGCTCGTCAAGCCTCTGGCAAGAACGCTGGAAGAAACGCCGCCACCTTCCATCCATCACTCTCTCATGGAGTCCTTCGACATGTTGGAAATGCTGCATAACCATGGGGTGACGGGACCAGTAAGTAGAGCGGCACTACCGGGTATATTCCTAAGTGGACTGACACCAGAACTGCATGCCAGAGTTCACAAGGAATTGGTTGGAAAGGTGGATTTCAACCAGAGCTCTGGGAAGGTTGGATGGGAGGCAGAGCTACTGCGCAGATATGTGGAGCAAGCTACGATGGAGGAACGCAAGGATCCTGCGCATCTGAAGACTGCCCGCGATCAATCCCCTTTCCCTGTAGCTCCTTTGGCAGAATTCTGGGAGGAAGAAGCATCTCCCAAGGAACAATGCTACGCCATGCCCACGACCACGACTCCAACGGAAGTGGAAGGCCGGCAGCTGCCAGGATCGTCAGTCTACTCTGGCTGTCGAAAATGCAAGTCCAAGGAGCATCTGGCTCGCGACTGCCCACATCAACACCAGCCCCAGCAGAAAGCAGCCTGGGTCAAATGTATCTGGGAGGAGGCCTTCGAGACCTTCAAGAACGCGGGAATAGATACTGGATCTGGCGGGATAGTGGAGCAGCAGCTGGCACTGGTAGCCCCGGAGCACATGGATTTTGCCGAGGGAGAGTCGACGGGGGCCGGTGCCTCTCCCGGACAACGCGGATAGGCCCCCAGGCCCGCGAGGTAAGTACTCCGCACCTCGCCATGGCCATCAGGAGGGAGGCCGACTCTGGAAGAGAACCAGAGAGAGGCAGGCAAAGTCAGACCTACCGGTGGATCACTCACTTTAGAGAGGATCATCGGATGAGGCACGGACCAGGACCAGCGCAGCGAGCGGTGGAGAAGATGAGGCGAGCATTACGCTGGCTGAAGAGGTCACGGCCAATCACGGTGGTAGCACCAGGGAGAACTGAGCCAAACGCTGCGCCAGCACAGGCATCCCAACCAACAGAGGTTCAGATCAGATTTCCTCTGTTCGGCAAAGGGAGTCAAGGAGCCCCTAGCTCAAAAGGGGTGTACCAGCGCGCGTTGCAGCCCCCAGGAGTCAGAAGAGTGCGCTTTAGAGAGGAAGCAGCCCCGCGCCAGCTGGTCGGTAGAGCTCTGCGCCGACAACTGGATCGCGCTAAGCAGCCAGTGCTATCACACGCCCAGCAACGGTTACGCGACGGACACCTGTCAGCAGCCTGGAAAGCAGCACAGACAGTAACGCGCAGAAGGAAAGAAGTGGAAGTGCACGGGCACAGAGTCAGAAGTGCATTGGCGCAGATTCGGGAACGTGTTGACCAGCTGAGGAAGATCACCCGGGCGCATCAGGAAGCAGAGGCAGCTCGACCTGCGCCATGGCCTGGTGATTCAGAACCAGAAGATCAGGTCACCAGGCAGGCTCGTTGGCAAGCCAAGATAGCAGAGGCCGGCACGTACCATCTGCCGGAAGACAATTCAGATGAGGAGCTGAATCCGCCTGAGAAGGAGCCAGGACTGCACAAACTGGCCAGCATCAGACCAGAGATAGGGGTGGACGCAGGATCTGGACGCTGGGGAGAATGGTTGGATGCAGATGTACTAGCTGCTATGGACGCGAAGGGACCCACTCTGCTGATTTTCTGGGCTTGGGTAGGCAGAGTACGAGTAAAGGTCTTGGTGGACTCTGGAGCTTCTTCTAGCTTCACTTCTGTGGAGGCCGCCAAGAAGTTTAAACTCCAGCCCAAGAAACGCGAGACGCCGATGAAGGTGCAGGTGGCAGATGGCACCGTGTACGACGCCAACTCTTGCGTCCGTCCGAAGCTCACAGCCGAGACACGGAAGGGCAGTTATGCCAAACAGGTTACTCTGCGCGTCATGCCATTAGCACTCGGAGTGGACATAGTGTTGGGCGGAGACTGGCTACGAGCACAGAAGAAGGTCACATTTGACTACGCCCAGTATGGTAGCGTAAAGTTCGGACATGGGTCGCAGAAAGTAGTCATCGCGGGTTGCAACCCTGGGTCGTCATCTACAGGGTCTGGGCAGGCCATGGGACTGGTAGAGGCACAGCTTATCAGTACTAAGCAAGCCAGGAAGGACCTGCGAGCTTTGAAGAATAGCGGCGAGGAGGCGTACCTGATGTATCTGGCTCCAGATGGCACATTTAAAATGGAGGCCACCGACGACCCCAACTCTCCTTTAGAGGCCTCTGCAGCCTTATCAGAGTCATCTTCATCATCATCATCGGAGGCAGAGGGTGACAACGCTAGGCCGAGGGGGGGGGAAGTTACCTCTGACGAGGAAGGCTGCGACAGCGACAGTACAGTAGCAAGCGTAGCCACCCTAATCTCCGACAGCAGTTCGTCTGAATCTGAACAAGATGCAACGGAGCAGGAGGACTGGGCACAGGAGCAGGTGTGTGCTCTGCGACCGGTGACGTGCCCCACATCAGCGCAACCCGCTGTGCGAGATTGGGGACCTTACCCCACAAGGGCCAGATGGGAGGCGTTCCAGATGCTTCCACGAGAGCGCAGGGAGCAGGCTGCACAGCATCACGCGGAGGAATTGGAACCTGAGTGGGAAGAGGAGGCATACTGTTTGTGGAAAACAGGGCAGGCACTGCGTCTGCAGCAGGAGCAACGGAGGAGCAGAGGGGTGAACCACAGGAGATCGCGCAGAGTTAGCGAGCCAGTACTGGCAGCACCTATAGAAGCTGAGACAGGGCAAGGCAAAGATGGGTATAGCTGTTTCAGGAAAGAGGCACCAGCTGCTGCGGCGACACCTAGTGATGAGCACAGCAAAGGTGAGACCAAGGAGGCCAAGCCGGATGAGGAGGACGCAGAGGTACCACAATGGATCCTGGACGAGCTGGTGAAGCTGAAGCAGCGGTACCAGGACGTGGTGGGCATGGAGCTTCCTGAGGGCGTCGTGGACCGCGACCACAAATCGCCGCTGCGCGTGGACCCCGAGTACCGTGATGGTGCACGACACAAGAGGTGCTACAAGCTGTCCATGGAAGAGTTGCGACAACTTCGTGGACAACTGGACGAGCTCTTGGCAAAGGGATACATCCGTCCCTCGTCTTCACCTTGGGGCAGTCCAGTCCTGATGGTGCCCAAGCCCTCCAACCCCAAGGAGCTGCGACTGGTGATCGACTATCGCCAGATCAACGAGATCACTGTGAAGGACCGTTACCCTCTCCCTGACGTACAGTCTCTCATCGATGACCTGCAGGGAGCGACTATCTTCTCTACCGCGGACGCTCTGTGGGGATTCTGGCAGGTGCCCATGGAGGAGGACGCAATCGAGAAGACGGCCATGACCACGCCGTTTGGAGCTTATGAGTGGTTGGTCATGCCTATGGGGCTGTCCAATAGCCCTTCGTGCTGGCAGCGAATGATGCAGAAGTACTTGGGCCACCTGCCGTTCGTCAGAGTCTTTGTGGATGACATCATGATCTTCTCTCGCAACCCCGAGGAGCACCTGGACCATCTGCGGCAGGTTTTGGAGGTATGCCGACAGAATAAGGTCAAGTTGAAGGAGTCCAAGTTACGTTGTTTTAAACGCTCAGTACGTTTTCTGGGACACGTCATTGACCGCACAGGTTGCCGACCTCAACAAGACAAGATAGCTTCCATACGGGACTGGCCGCGACTCGAGACGGTGAAGCACGTGCGACAGTTCTTGGGCTTGGCTGGGTTCTATCGACGGTACATACAGGGTTTCGCTGACTTAGCGCACCCTTTGACCAAGCTGACTAAGAACCTAGTGCCATGGGAATGGGGACCAGAGCAGGAACACGCCTTTGAACGCCTCAAGACCGCTCTCACCACTGCACCGACCTTGATCTTGCCCGATCAGGAAGCAGCGCATCGCGGCACCAGCCCCTTTGTTGTGCAGACTGATGCGAGTGCAGTGGCATTAGCTGGCGTGCTAATGCAGGATCTAGGCAAGGGCCTGCAACCCATAGCCTTCGAGAGTAAGCAATTCTCGTCTGCTGAGCAGAACTACCACGCAGGTGAGCGTGAGCTAGCCGCCATCCACCACTGCACTACGCAGACTTGGAGACATTACCTGATATTCACGGAGTTCAGGTTAATGGGGGATCATGCTCCTCTAAAGTGGTTATTCGCACCTGGACGGGAGCTCAGCCGACGCCAGGCTAGGTGGTACGAAGACCTGGTGGAGGTAGGAGTGCACGCCATGGAGCACGTGCCTGGACGCACACTGGTGGTACCGGACGCTGCCTCACGGCGACCGGACTACGTGCAGGCGACGGCGCGCGAGGGGCTGAAGGAGGCTGGCTATGTGGATCCGAGCACTGACCAGCCGGTGTCTGCAGAGGAGGGTAGAAGAGCTGCGGGAGCCAAAGGGAAATCAGAAGACATGGTGGCTGGCCTGAAGGTTGCAGAAGAGGAAGACCCCACTTCACCCCTGGACTTAGAGCGTGGCGGAAGGGCGCTATCAGGTGGTCTTAGCTCCCGACTCCCCTCTGAGAGAGCTGGTCTTGAGGGAGGCTCATGAAGCACCTGCAGCTGGCCACACAGGGAGGGACAAGACCCTGGACAGAGTCAGGCGACGATTCTGGTGGCCGCGTATGGATCTGGACGTAGCTGAATGGGTGAAGACGTGTGTAACCTGCCAGCAAACCCAGCCGCGCCAGGGATACCCAGCAGGCCTGTTACAGCCTCACTCTGTGCCTAGTCGATTATGGGAAGTGGTGAGTATAGACTTTGTTACTGGGCTTCCCACGACAGAGAGAGGTGTGAACGCCTTCGCCACCTTCACTTGTAAACTGAGTAAGATGGTGCACGTGGTCCCAATGGCGTACAATGATAGCTCAGCGGAGGTGGTGACCAGAATGTTCATGGATGCGGTGTGGCGACTGCACGGAGCCCCAATGAAGATTGTGTGCGACCGGGACCCGCGCTTTCGAGATGCTCTGACCCAGGAGTTCATGCGACTGATGGGCGTGAAGGTAGCCAGCACCACCCCTTATCACCCGCAGAGTGATGGCCAGGCGGAGCGCAGTACTGTAACCACACTGTGGAGCGCATGCTGCGTTGCTACGTGGCAGAGAACCAGGAGGATTGGGACCTGTGGGTGGCTCCAGTGGAGTACGCCATCAACGACTCCAAGTCGGCAGTGACAGGGTTCTCACCGTTCGAACTGGTGTATGGACATGCGCCAGCGACTCAGTTGGACCTCTTCATGGATGCAGCTCTGGAGGGAGGCGCAAAGAGGAGGAAGGGAGGTCGCACAGCAGCGGACAAGCAGGGTACCGCTCACCAGTTGGCCAAGCAGTTCGCGCAGCAGCTGCAGGCGGCACGAGAAGGTTTGCAACTAGCTCAGCAGCGTATGATAGAGCAGTTCGATGCACGGCACCGTCTCCGACAGTACAAGGTGAATGATCAGGTGTGGGTGGATGGACAGCATCTGACGCTGCCCGGTGACAGGGGCTTGAAACCCAAGCTGCGCAAGTTGCGGCACGGACCTCTGCGAGTAGTAGAGTGTCTATACAGTGATCGACAGCAAGAACTGCCAGTACAGGACCGAGGAGCCCCGTCAGCCTACAGACTGGAGCTGCCTGTGCACTGGAAGGTACATGACACTTTCACTGCAGACAGGCTCAGCCCAGTACAGTCAGGCGCAGATCACTTTGTTAGCAGACGGGAGGAGATGGCACCACCGCCAGTAATGGTAGAAGGGCAGAAGGGGCGCGAGGTGGAGCGCATCATTCGCACGCGCTTCAGAAAGCTAGGCGGGAAAACTGGCGGGTCAGTACAGGAGTGGTTGACTAAGTGGAAGGGATTACCACACA